>JAYMSP010005832.1:0-12825 GCA_036897095.1 Plantago elongata | reverse complement strand
GTTTGTAGGTGGGGAAAATTTCTTTCTCTACTTTCAAGGTCTTTACAATGTTTTTTGTGGAGTGAAATATACCAAATGTGAAATGTAAGGGAAGGGTAGGTTAAAACAACTTATGAAATTATGTTTATAAAATAGTAATTCATTTGTATGTATAATCAATGACAACCAGAAGGTTGAACTATTGTATTTTTTTATTTTAAAAATATGTACCAAACCTAATACTTCATGTTATAACTCATAATACATTACATCTTGAAGTTAGAAGTTATTTACTTATATTTGAAATAAACCATCCCGTGACATCGTCATGGGTTAGTACTAGATAACATATATAAATTAAAAATATATTTTAAATTTCTTCTAAATATATTATTTTTGCTTGGTTAGAACATGAATATTGATTTGCAGATTTTAAAATGATTATTCACAAAGTTTAATTGATTTTAAGATATGGCATAATAAATAAGGTGGAAATTCAATAAGATTCTCCTACCACTAAGTGAAAAATGGATTAAAAGGAATGTCCACATTTGACACGTCAACTGGCACGTGGCTATACTCACATTACTTGAAAATATCATCTTAGGACGTTTAATTAAAAAATAAAAGTCAATAATATTTTAGAGCGACTACAAATTAAATATTATGGTATTATAATTTATTCTAAGATGTGTAGAGAGTGTACAAATTAAATACAAAGGTTCATTATAAGAATAAAATGAAATGAGAATCAAATTCCTTTTCCTTAATGATTCAAAAATTTTCCAATATATCCATATATTTGAATAATATTCAAATATTTATTTTATTTTCAGACTTTTATATATTATTCAGGTTATATTTGTATTATAAGCTATGAGATTTGAATTTTTTTTTTAAACGGCTAAAGTGTGACTCGAGCCCCCAAGCTATGAGATTTGATTATTTCATCTTATTTAGTTTTTCTTTAGTTTATTTTATTTTATAAAATACTAAAATAATTATTTTATACTAAAATCATATTATTGACATATTTATGACGCGTTCACATAATTTTATGAGTTTTTATAATTTTATCTAAATTGTAGTCATCTTTACCTGCATATAGGAGTGAGCATCGGTCCAGACCCGAACCGGACCAGGCCCAGACAAATTTTTATTTTTTTCAATACCGAAGTCCGGACCGATATTGTATCGGTCCAGGTCCGGACCGGAGGAAAAAGTCGGTCCGATTTCGGGCTTGGACCGAACGTACCGACTTTTTTAAAAAAAAAGAAAAATATGTAGAGATCTACTAATTAGCCAAATAGAAAGACATAAACTTACTGCTACTACTTTTCCTTTCTTCTTCTTCTACTTTTCGTTACTTCTTCTTTCTTCACTCTTTTCTTACTGCTACTACTACTTTCCTTTCTTCTTCTACTACTTTTCCTTACTTCTTCTTCTTTCTTCACTCTTTTCTTACTGCTACTACAACTTTCCTTTCTTCTTCTTCTTCTTCTTGAACACCATCTTCACTCTTTTCTTGAATGTCTTCGCCTTACTCTTCTTTCCTCTTCTTCGGGAATGACATCAGGGAGGGCGAATTGGAGGTCGAGGAATGAGCCATCGTCGGAGAAGTGGGTGTGACAAGGGCAGCGGAGGTGGAATCTCCGGTGCAGCGTATCAAATGAAGGTAATGAAGAACAGTAGCACCTAGTTCAGGGGGCGCAAGAATAGGAAAGGGCTAGGTGAGTATTTGCAGATCTGAGGATGTTCAAGGGTGGCACATTCGAATTGAAGGCGGGATCTCAGGTAAGCCTGATACTCGTCTGAATACATTGGAGGAGGTGGTGGCAGCGGAGCTATTGACTCGGCTACCACATTTTCGCAGCGAGCATGGCTTCCATCCTTTGGTTGATTTCTATCGAACTCTTCCAAGAATTGTTGGATGAGTGAAGGTACTGACTGCTGAGAGTTATTTTGGGAGTTAGGGTTTTGGAGGAACAGGTGTATATAATATACAGTATATTTGTTAAATTTCGGTCCGGTCGGTGAACATGCGGTTTTGTCCGTTTTTGGAAAGGACCGGACCGAGAACCGAAAAGTTGAAATCCTCCATATCGAGGACCGAGTCGGGCCTGGACCGAGGATTGATTTTTCGGTCCGGTCCTGATTTTGGTCACCCCTACCTGCATATGTAAAAAATTATAAAAATATGTACTAATTAGTAATGCTAAATCATATGCGAGAATCGGGATACGCGCGTAGTTTGTTTTGGTCTTTTGGGGTTGATTTTTTAATTAGTTAAGAATGGCTCCATCATTGTAATTTAAAAAAAAGATATCTTTAATTTAAGCCTTTCATTATTAAGAATTTCCATTGATTCCCTTATAGTATGCCTGTTGTGTATATATGTTTTAGATTTCTTCTAAATTTAAGTTTGTTTTTGCTTGGTTAGAATACAAAATATTAATTTACATATTAAAATATGATTCTCCACATAATTTTTATATTTTGAGACATTTTATAGTGAATAAATCATAGAATCAATCAGATTCTTCCAAATCACCACAAAGAAAAAATAGACCCATAGAAATCTGACATGTCATCATGACACATGGCTATGCTCACAAGCCTTAAAAATATCTTCTTTTCATATAATGTACGGTTCGAAACATTCAAATTTGGCTGAGTCATAAATTGAAGACGAACATATTTATATAATTTAAAAATTCAAGAAAAAATTTATATTTTTAATATAATTGTATATTAAAAAAATATTTAAATACATATTTAATAAAAAATACGTATGTATAAATACAAGAGTTATGAGATCCTAATCTACATAATATGAACCACTCAAGACTAATTAATGGTTTAATTGAAATCTCTAATTAGTCTCCAAATTAGTAAGAGAGAGAGAATTCAGTGTAGGGGGGATTGGAAGCCATGGTATGTATTATTGTATTCCTCCAAGTTCACGTATAGAATTTCTGAATTTATGAGATTTCACGTGCCATTTAAAACTGTAATTTAACATTTTGTATAAAGACAGAATTTGTATTAGTTATGTTTTATATCTCCAAACCAATAATTATATTTTATAGGGATTTTTAAATAAAAATAATAATTTATAATATATGGTACCTAAAATGATAGTACGAATTAAAAGTAATGGATTAGATTGTATTACATGCCACACGACAGTTATCAAACGAAAATCTGTATTCAGGTCGTTTCGAAGCCGACCTGAAAATGAAAACTAAGTTTCCACCAGTAACATCGATTTCACTTGATTGTATTACAACCGATCGGATGTTTGACCTGCGACAAAATTCAAAATTTTTTGATTAAAAACACTTAATACTTTCAAATGCAAGTTTAGTTGGAAATGATCTCTAAATAATTCATCTAGGAGAAACTCTACAGACATAAAAAGACTCAGCCGCACAATTATTATACAACAATACACAATTTACAAATAGACAAAAATCAACAATTTGCGCATAAAATCGTACAATTAATATATAATATTGCAGGACTCTTGCAAAAAAACTTGAACTTTTCTAAATTTTTGTTTTATCTAGAGACGGACTTATATTGTTAAAAAAATTATCTATGTTATTAATCAAAATATCCATGTTCTCAACATTATAATTTTTTAATGTTATAATAAAACTTATTTTATCAACAACATAGTCATTTTAATTAATAAGATCGATAGTTTTATTAATAATATGGATCATCTTTAAATAATTTTTTTTTGTGTATTTTCAATGTATGCCGTAAAAATAGAAATCAATTTTTGGTCCTCACTCGCAATCCTTATATTCAATTGTATTTAGAAAATGATTTTGTGAATTTAGATTGCATGTTGACATTCTCATCAATTTAGTACGTTTTATGAGTTGGTTTTGGAAAGAAAATAATTACTATACCAAAATATCGCTGAATTGCATTATAATCTAAGTTACAAAAAGAAAATCATTTTTGGTACAAAGTTTATAGTTTTAACACCATTTTTTTTAATCATTTAAAGAGAAAATTCATCTTTCAGACGTTCACCATTTTACCTTTTAATAGGTAAAATACAAGAAAGTAATATGTCGTTTGTAATATGTTGATATGTAACTTATGTTTGTTAAATTGAACGGACGTACCATATGTATTTAAAATATGTATGTTTGCTTCAATGGTGTATGTATTACGATTTCAGTATACTCAGGTGGGTTTATTTTTCTTTGTCATAAATCTTAAAATTACACGCACCCCCACACACACATATATATATATATACACTTTAACTTATAGCCGAAAGAGAGGTGGGGCAAAAGATTTTCATACAATGATGATGAACCTCTTTAACAATAACAAGTTTTTCATAAATTATAATTGGAGAAATTTCCATTTCATAATATTTTGCTACAATAATCAACAAGAGTTAAGGAGAATCACTCGCTTACGTTAGAATATACATCTCCCACCATAGGTATTTAACCATGCTTAGCTTTATGTTACTTTATTCATGAGTCACTTTGTGAAAGAGTCTCGAAATATAAATTTAAAACATAGATGAATATAAATACAATATATCACGAATGTTGTATATGAGGATGCGTTTGATAAGTTGTGAGTCAATGCTACCAAATTGTAATTATTATATTTAAGTATTGTATTTAATCACATATTGACCTGGAATATAATTAATTTTGTACTCTAATTACATTTTATTATAAGTATCCTCAATAAACATAAAATTTCACCATAGTACTGAGTGGAAATATGTAACGTACATGGTTATATATAACTTCAGAGAGTTTGGAGGAGCTGATAACTACTCATACCAATAAGGCGCACTTTTTTTATTATCTGAAGAAATCTTAGTATGGATGAACAACTAGAAAGTTACCTGGTGTGCACATAAGTCATGATAAAGTGTGCGAGAAGGGGGCATGTGTTGATATTCCCTACTTCCCAGTTTGGATGTCTTGTATTCGTTTTGGACTGTCCTAAATTCGTTGTCTCATTTTTATATTTGATCATTTTTGTATCCCACAACCCAATATTATAATAAAAAGAAACACAATTGGTTGCATTAAAACCTGTGTCTGGACCCACAACCTATATATTTACTATTCCACTTTCAATTAGTGATGTTCAAAAAAACCGAACCGAAAAGAAAGGTTCGATTTTCGGTTTGCTATTTTCAAGTAAATCGGTTTTCGGTATGTTTCGGTAAAACATTGAAAATTACCGAAACCGTGTCGAAAATCAAAAATTTTAAAATGACATACATTTATATGAAGTAATACTACAATAGTATGGCATAAATTTACAATTCACCTAAAATTGTAACATTAAATTTTAAATATTTAAAGAGTTGGAATGAAAATTGATATGATATTACATATGGAAGGTTTTATCATTCTTACTAGTAAAGTATAGTATGTGCATGCCATAAAATTAGGATTAGTCTTTTTTTAATTTTATTTAATTTTTCACATTATTTTTCGGTATTTTCGACTTTTACCGAATCGTTATCGAAATTTCAGTATGAAAACTTAATCGAAATATAATTCGGTTTGATTTTCAGTTCTTATAAATTTTGCAATTTTTATTTTTGGTACGGATCGGTATACCGTTACCGAAATGAACACCCCTACTTTCAATAAACCCACATTAGTTAGTTGCATTAAAATCTGTATCCGGTCCTACGAAACATCCAAATTGGAACGGAGGGAGTACATTGTAACTGTCATATCATTAATAGAGTAGTCCAAAAGTAACCGCACATGACCATAAGAGGACCGGGGGGGGGGGGGGGGGTTTACGATTGGTATCAGAACTGAGCCAACCCAAAATCCAAAATGGGTGGACTGTTGCTCTGGAATAGGTGCGACGGGGACATCGTGCAATTGAAGAAGGTTGCAACATTTGGTATGGGAAAGGTGTGACAAGGACATCGTACAATTTCAGATAACTTAAAGAGTTCAAAACTCTAATCATACCAACAATGTGCATCCGTCCATAAAAAATATAATGTTAAGCGTGCATGCTCTGGTGCAATATTAGATGAGTGACTAACTCAAAAGTTTGTCATTTCCGCACTTGAGTAGGATAAAAGTGCGTGAAATGACATATGCTGGTACAGTGGGGGCCAACACATCGCTTGAAGAGGAACCCATGAGTAATTGCACCGTCCAATGGTCGAGTCTCTGTCAAAGGAGACAAGATGTACAGAAAAGATATCTAAAATTACCTTGCGATTCTTCGGGTTTGAGGCTTACAGAAGAAATATATAATGGGGGCCAACATATCACTCGAATAAGAGCACATGAGTGACTACACTGGTTCAAATGGTCGGGTCAAAGGAGACAAAGCGTTACTGGAAAAACTATCTATAATTACCTTGTGATCCTTCAGGATTGAGGCTTACAAATGAAACACACAATGGGGGTCAACATATCACACAAAGTGCAACCCATGAGTAACTGCACCGGTCCAAATCGTCGGTCTATGTCTAAAGGAGACGGGCTTTACCGAAAAACTATCTATTATTAACTCGGAATTCTTAGACATTTTACCGTCTGATCTTTGTCTTTGTCCAAAGGAGACATGACATTACTGAAAAACTAGCTATTATTACCTTTTATTATTGTGAAATTACATGTGCATGTATAGTAGGGGAGCATTCCATGAGTAATGTGAATTCAAATGGTCGAGTCTCTGTTAAAAGGAGACGAGGCTAGCAATTAACTATCTATTATTACTTTCGAATTCTTCAACATGATACCGCCTAATCTTGATATCATATTAGCTAATTCGATGCTACGGTTGATTATGTATGTAATACCCAACATCTCATATAGTTTGTGAGTGGAAGGGGTGGAGAGTATATATGTAGACTACCACTCTCGTATGGTATGAGGAGCCTTAATATGTCACTAGTAAAATAGAAGTGTTTGGAGGATGTTTAGGTTTAAGAGGATTTACGATTTTTTTATAATGGAAAAATGTTGGGATGAGAGTTTATAGGTTCATATCATATGGTTGGTGTTATGCAATGTTTTGTTATAGGTGGTTTGTGTTTCATTTGAGGTTCGGTGGAAGGGGTTTATGTTTTGTTAGAGGTTCAGTGGAGGTGGTTTATGTTCTATTTGAGGTTCGGTGGAGGTGGTTTGTGTTTTGTTTGAGTTTCGGTTGGAGGCTGGTCGTGTGGGTTTCGAACGTTGTTTTTGTGAATAGTAACTATAAGGCTATTTTTTATTAAGGAAAGTTGTTTAAAATTATTTTAAGTAGGGCTACGTCTTTTTTGAACCTTTCTGAGAGGCGATTTCTTATCAATAAACGTTGTACTAGGTGTTATGTTATTGATATTTATTGTAAGTAGGAGGGTACTTTATTTATATACCTTTCTGAGATGCGATTAATAACGCAGTGGTTGGTTTTACCCTTGTTTAAGTCTTAATTTAGGTATTTATCTATATATTTGAAGTTGAGTTTTCATTCCTCCTAATTTGTTTTTGCCTTTTCTTCATCAAATAAATACAACGAAATTACGGATATGGAAACAAATCCTTTCAAGTTCGTTTTTTTGACAGCCCATTATTTTAATTATATGTCTATTTGAAGTAGTTACAAACTCAGCTTATTACCCAAAATACATTGGCCTAATCTTATATGTAATCATTCATCACTTTTCTTCCATTTACATTGAAATAAATGATTACATTATTTGGAGCAATGTTGATCGAAAGCGGGTTTGTCCGAGGGGCCTGATGAGTAGGTGACTAGGTCCTTTCTCCTCAGCAGTTTTCGTTTTTTCTCAAGATTCAACATTACTAATTCACAAGAATTTAATAGATACTACGTACTACATCTCTTCCTTAAATCATTTGATACAAGAATATTGTATTGCATAGATACGAGCTTGTTTAATGCGGGGTATAATTCTCTAGTCTAATCCTCTGATTCTAGTTTCCTAAGACGACGAACTTGAATCTTTAAATTCTTCGGTCTAGAACTTTGTCTTCAAATTCGAATGAACGTCGATGCGAGGGCTTATTGGCTTGATCTCGGATCGAACTGACGAACTTGTAGATGTTTAAGCGAGTAATGACGATCTTCTTGGATATTTGACGAACTCTTCGAAGAGTGCTTCTCGATCGTCGCAGGATTTGGCCTTTGATCTTCTTTAGAGGAAGTCTGCTTGGCCGAAAACGTTTCTTCAAGGGCTTTTGAGCTTGATCTTGAATCGACGATGGTCTTTGGCTTTGAACTTGGCGAAGAGCTTCAAGAAGGCTGATCGGACTTGAGCTGAGCTTTTGGCTTTGATCTTGCTTTGACAAGAGTTGATCATCTAGTAACGTTTCTCCAAGGGCTTTTAGGTTTGATCTTGGATTGAACTGTGAACTTGTAGATGTTTGGGGCGAGCAAAGACGATCTTCTTGGAGATTTGATGAACTCTTTCAGGAGTGCTTCTCGATCGTCGTGGAACTTGACTTTGGTCTTGCTCGTGTTAATTGATCGTCTAGAAAACGTTTCTCCAAGTGCGCAGAGGCTTCTTCCTGGATCAAACGGTGTCTACTTCTTCCGGGAGGCAGATGGCGGCGCTTCACAGGAAGATGGCGGTTCTCGAAGAAGACGATGTTCTTGCAGCAGACGACAGCTATCGAGAAGGCGGCGATGCTCGAAGGCGAAGGCGGCGATGCTCGAAGAAGGATTGCTTCTCTTGCTCTAGAGTGTTTGTGCTTCTCTTTGATGCTTGTGATTGTATCCGTTGTGTGTTCGAAGTGAACTGAAGAGGGGAGGACCTCTATTTATAAGTGTGGAGAAGAGCTTTTAGAAGCTTGGGAGTAGGAAGCCCATGGTCCGGTCCAATACTCCTGGCATGGCCCACTACTCCTGGCCCAATTTGTCATACGCAGTCCAATTTGATCGTACGAAGTCCAATTTGATCATACGAAGTCTAATTTCATCGTACGAAGTCTAATTTACGCGATTTTTTCCGCGTTGACCCATACAACATCATTTGATTTAATTCTACATATTATAAAAAATGATCTAGCAATTTTATTTTAAAATTTAATTTTGTAAAATCCCACAAATACTAGAACATTATATTTTGTATTTGTAATATATAGTTTTTTTTAGAGTAGACGAATTTTGCTCATCTACAATTGTATTATTATTAACAATCACACCAGTAATCTTGAATTCTTGGTGGTGATGTAATATATGGAGGGTTTTTATATTGTTGTAAATCCAAAGTTTGGTGTTTCACCAGGTAAAATTGTTCCTTCAGAAGCTCAATTAATTCAAAATTCATGGACCTTGCTGAATTATATTGCCTATTCAATCCTACAATAACGAATATAAGGTAGCAAAACCTTTATAAATTAATAATTTTAATATTTTATTAATTTAGTGAAATATTATTATATCAATAAATTAATAATTTATTAATTTAAAGAGGTTTTACGTATGACATTTAAATTTTCAAGTTCAAAATGGATATGAATCATTTAATAGATTATCTTAGTGAAAATAATGACTATTACAAGGTTCAAACTTCAAAGCATTGAAGAAATTGTGGTGGACACTCTTCAAAATTCGATTGATGACGAAGTTGAGGATAATTCAATATCTTTAGAACCGATCAATCGAAAAGAAGCATCGCAAGCGGCAACAAGTCTTCATAACTTTTTGTTGCAACATGAGACTGCAACGCCCAACTCTCAAATGCAATGAGGAGATTAAAAAATGAACTCAATATACATTTGAAGTTCAACAAAAGAAACAAACGACTATAAATTTATCTTTTTCCTAATCAATTTTAAAATTTTAAAGTGTATTGTCCACACACACGCATATATAAGTATATATATTAGTAATTTTAATTTATAGTTCGTTGGGACCAATATATATATACTGGCATTTAAAAAAATTATTATTTTACTATTTTATCAATTGAGGTTCAATTTTATACTGATTTCAAGTTGAAACTGAATAAATTATTAAAATTGTTAATTTATTAAATATTAATTTATAATTTTTTTTACTGTAGATCGTTTCCTTACTCCGGCAACCATAATTGCTTTGACTGTAACTTCTTTCTATTAGGATTAGTTTTTCCTCACCTTTTTCGTCGTTCGCTTATCAAACTTCTTCTTTATCAAACTTATCTTGCATTTTGTTGCTGCTCATGTCTTTGTGAACTTAGTTTGTTTTATATGCAAATACGCAATGTTGACTTCTTAAGTTCTTATCTTCTTATGCAATGCTGAACTTGATCTCATTGCAGGAAATGTGAAGACTGAATGATCGTTTTTAGTCAATGATCAGAAGGCATATGCATGAGGGGTAGCCTGGTCATTAGATGATGTCCTGCTCGGTTAGATGGAAGCAATTTAACATGTAGTATTATATTGATTCTATACCTATATTGTTTATAGTAATTTTAGGATAAGTGTATTGATTTCTTCTTGTTGAGGAATATATAGTGGAGGATTCGGGGATGGATGAGACATGATTAAAGGGATGATGATTTTTAGAACACATCTTTCACATATAAGTCGGTTTTAAATCTCGTGTAGATCGTTGCATGAAATCGATAAATTAATATCTATTATAGTGTCTTTTTTAAAAAATTCTAAGCACAAACCTATATTTTTAAATAAATTATCGATATTATCAGTTAAAACACTCATATTTTTAATATAACAATCTTTTAGTATTACAATAAAACTAACTAAAAGACTTTGTGTCTTTTTCATCATTTTGAATCGGTGAAATTAACTCTCGACCTTTCAATGATTTTTTCCAATTACAATTTCATGATCAAATTCATACTGAATCCGACTTGCGGGGTGGAAAAATTGTCCTGTTTCAAATAGTTTGTGTGTTTATAGGAATTGGCCTGATTATCTTTTAAATCATTAATATTCTGATTGGTAGATTCCAGGCGGTGCACTGCTTACTAGATAGTGCTCAGATTTATCTATTTTTCCTTCTTCTTCTTGCTTTTATCTTTGGATGATTGGTCATGCTATAAACTCAGAACATGACTGTTTTATTTTGTAATTATTTATTTGATTGGGTTCAACTTTCTGTGTGTGTAGCAATGTAGATATGATTATTGAGTAGTTTAATATGATATGAGAACGTAATAATTTTTGTATTTCATAAATTTTATACAAAATACATAAAGTTGTTTATATTAAATAAAATTTTAAATTCGAATTTAAAATTTATATATTAAAAAAAGAGATGAAAACAATATTTGAATTAAATAAAAAATTTAAATTGATAAACAATTGGAAAAAAAAGATTATATTGTCTCACATACTTAAACTCAACGGTGAATTACATATGTTACCCATGCAATTTGGGTCAATTACAGATTCACACCCAAATTTCAAACAAATATATATAGCCCCTTCAATGTATTTTCGTAGACTAAAGTGCCACCTTTATCACTCTCTTTACGGATTTTCCTCTCATTTGCTAACAATAAAAAATTCAAATTAAAAAAAACATTAAAAGGAAAAGAAAATAAAAAAACACAAACACTTCCATCTCCTCTCTTTACTCGCCAGAAACTCCGATCGAAGTCGGAAAATAGAGAGGATATCTACTTGGTCGAGTTCCTTACACGATTAAAACATCAGAAATATTGAACCATGTCATTCGACTAAAGGAAGGTTGTCCAATGATACTACTTATAGGAATATAGACCAAGAGGACGAATTGTGTAATGGCACGAGGCTATTGTTACTAAAATCGGATGGGAAGAATGCATGCGTAAGGTATTGATTGCACGTATGATTCTCACATCATATGATCTTGCAAAATTTCCTATAAGATTCCGGCGAAGACAATCCCAATATATATTTGGTATGCCATGATAATAAATAAGAGTCTACGCCAGTCTTTAAATCATGTTGGCATGTATCTCCCAAAATCTGTTTTCATCCACGACCAATTATATGTTGAATTTTAAGAGTCACCAACAAAAAATGGCTGACGGTGTTGGCTTTAGATGAAGAAGGAAATCCTACCGATAGAACGATAAATGTCGTTTATAAGGAGATTTTCATAAATGTTAGGAATGCATTTTAGTATTTTTGATCAATCACCATGTAACTTATATTTAGTACAGAAAGGTGACTTGTACTCTCTGTTCACTTGAACATTATAAAGATGAAATCACTTAGTATGTTAGTCTAGTTAAACTTGTATTGAGATTGTTTAGGTCTCCGAATGTAATTTTTATGTATCGAAGAAGGCCATGAAGAAGGATCCTAGCAACGGAACTAAATCGAAGACTTGAACATTTGAAGACTGCGCAAGTTTGAAGAAGACACAAAGGGATTAGTCTCTTCTAGAATGATATGTTCAGAAAGCCTTTGTATAGTACATTTGGCACGATACACCTCTCTAAGGATATGTCATTCTGAGTCAAGGAGCATGCTAGCTTTTAAAAAAGCACATATGTCCGTTGAGACCACATGATAAGAAATAATATTGTGTATTAATTACACAGACTGAAAAGTCAATTCCAGCAAGCCCTCTCTGAAAAACGAGATAGCGACTTCTGAGTACTTATTTTGAGATTTCAACGGATTGAATTCTGAGAAGCTCTAATAGATACTATTCAAATGACTCTCAAATTCATCTATAAATATCAACACTTAGAAGCTGAGAAAACTACACTATACAACACGAACTACGCTCATATTTTTATATCAAGCAAGTATTCAATCAAGCTTTCTTACTACTGTTCTCTAAGCTTACAGTCAAATAGCTCGAAGAATTACTGGTAGTTCTAAGTGTCCTGAACCTTAACAAGAGTTTGATTATCTG
>JAYMSP010005831.1:0-12825 GCA_036897095.1 Plantago elongata | reverse complement strand
AACTCTTCTCATTGTTGCCCACTACCTCCACTACTTGGGCACAATGAATGGGTAGGAGTTACACCATTGAAGTGCACGTGGTTAATGAGATTTTCATTCCTCACATATAAAAAGGTCTCATTGTTGAAGTAGAATTGCTGCACCAACAGAATTCTTCTCTTCTGTTTTCTTCTCCTTCCTTCAGTCTTTGATAATCCAGGCATAATCTGAGTTCGCCAGAACAGCTAAGCAGTGCAGCTTACCTATTGGGTTTCGACCGTTATATCTTGAGAAACAAGCGTCCAGTGAATACTCAAAGCACCATAGGTGAGGGGGCGTAATTGTTTTAAGGAAACTGTGCAAGCACAGGCCTCGGACTGATAATCCAGGCATAATCTGAGTTCGCCAGAACAGCTAAGCAGTGCAGCTTACCTGTTGAGTTTCGACCGTTGTATCCTGGGAAACAAGCGTCCAGTGAATCCTCAAAGCACCATAGGTGAGGGGGCGTAATTGTTTTAAGGAAACTGTGCAAGCACAGGCCTCGAATTATTCTTACAAAAGTCGGTTTGTTTATTTCCATTCTGTTATCTTCGATTGTTATACACTGGGACTAACAACAATATATTTAAAACTAATTTTCTTACCTTATGGTCCGAGTGCATTCGTATCAGGCTAAATGCTTCAAAAGCTTAAAAGTATTTCACTTGGTAGCATACCACTTTGTCCGTCTATCCCAGTTCCATATTCTGAGATCCATCATAATCACTATCATCATCTTTACAATGTTATTCTTACACATTCATCCAGCCATTGTGTCACTCAACATGAACCATCAACGATGAACATCATCATTCCTCACCACCTTATATTAACGCAACAACGCCTTAGCTAAACATATGTACCTAGTCCAGTTTGCCGTTTCGCAATCAAAACCATATCAAACGACTTCCAATCTTGTTTTGGTTCGTATCGTTGAGATCCTTGCATGTTGTAGATCATAATTATATGAGCCTCGATCCGTAAAATTCTCCGATTTTATCTCTCGGTTGCATAATCAGTTCATGGTAAACTCTTTTGATCTCCATTTAATTACAGTGCGACTACGGAAGTCATGCACCACCTTTTCCCTCTCTTGAAATCACAACCCCTACATGCATAGTTTATGTTGGATTAATTATTGTCATCTCATTACCAACACATCATACCATCCGAATTACTTTATTCAAACTATTTAAAGTTGTCGACCATCGTCTTGTATCATGCAACTAGTTTTCCAACCCTGAAACTATATGACTTACGTTTTGATTTTAATAATTGAGGTTGTTACATTGTAATGTCGATTTTGGAGTTTTTGAAGCGAAAGATTTTCGTGGTTTAGCTAGGTTAAGTCGTATTCAAGTCAACTTTCTGATAAGGAGAACTCTTGATACTTTTACTTCTGTTTTCCGTATTATAAAATATAAGTGTATTGCTTTGATAGTCTTTTTAAAATAGGATCAAGTATGTATGTCCCATAAATATTTTTCTTGTGTAAGCGATCTGTGAAAGTGATTTGATAAAGCATGGATTATGTGAACGTACGTTTATGCTCATCAATTGCCTATAAATTGTTTGGACCCTTATGTGTTAAGGGGTTGTCGTGCTTTGGAGTACTCCCTTATGTTATGTTTATGACCCGTATGTGTTACGGGGTAATTGTGACCCCCATGTGTTGGGGGATATGTTATGTGAAAGTCGGCCTGTGTGCCATCACGGTCGTATGACCACAGTGTATATTTGATTCGAGCTATATATTTGAAATTTGTACTGTGACATATGTTCCATGCTACGCAAATGATTTTCGACTATGTTTCTGATATAAATGAAGTGTATACTTTTTATATGTACTTGATCCGGGTAAAAGTGCCAGGAGCTCACCCGTACACATTATTTCCAGTTGATTAAGTGTCTGCTATTTCGAGGAGGTTGCTAGCGGGAGCAAGTCGATCTAGAGCACCTAGTAATGTTAGTGAAAGTTTTGTAATTTTGATGTTGTATTTAAGCCGAGGTTTCTAAAATTGTATTTATGGTCTTTGAGTTATAGTTGCTCTGTTGTTTACCACTCTTTTGAAAATGATCTATAAAATTGAGGCTTCGTCTTAGCGTGATCCCATCTCACGATAGACGATCGGTTGTGCCAAGTTATTTTTGGTTTTGGAGCGTGACAAAAAGTGGTATCAAAGCGGGACTATCCAGAATTGCGGGAACTAAGTGCCTTACGGGGCAAAGTGCTACATTGTATTGGCGGTGAGAGCCACCTCTAGAATCCTGCACGGATGGTTGGTCCCGGGACAACCCCAAAAAAGCTTGACGAGGACGTCGAGAATGTAAGTGGGGAGGGGGTAGATTGTAATACCTAAGAGTATATATGTAAACCACCACTCTCCTGTGGTATGAGGCCTTTTGGGAAAACTCAAAAACAAATTCGTATAGGCTCCGGCCAAAAGCGGACAATATCATACCGAGTGGTGGGACAGTCATGCATAACCTTCCCGGTCCAACGGGCCAGGTCTCGATTATTAGTGGTCGGGTTGTTACACATTGTAATACCTAACATCTCACATCGCTTGTGAGTGGGAGGGATGAAGGATATATATGTAGAACACCACTCTCATATGGTATGAGGCCTTTTGGGGAAACCCAAAAACAAATCTGCACGTGTAAGGTCCGTAAAAATTTTCGACTTTTAGTAGCTGAATAAAATATTAATTTTAATAATTTTTACGTGTAGAAAAATTTCGTAAATAGGTTAGGTTGAATGTCATATTTTAATGTCGAGCAGATTTGACGTTAAAAATAGAAACTAGATATCCCGAATAAAATAATATTATAATATTATAAAATAAATTATTTATTTTATTTTACCGTCGGCTCGGAAATGACTCGACAAATGTCTAAGAAGTGGTTTGGCATTTTTTCGGAATTTATTTACGAGTCATTTGGTAGCCAGAACGAATCCGTTGTATATAATAGCAACAAGACCAGATTGCCCTTAACTGTAAAATTCCTTCTTCTTCAGCCAAGGGGCAAAATCGTCATTTTGCCCCAATCTTCTTCTTCATCAGGCAGCTGATCGGGAAATGAAGACAGAAACGCAGCAAGCTGCTCGATCAGCTGATCGACATTCCGTTTTGCCAAATTGGACAGCTAAGTCGGATCGATTTCCTCACGCCACCACACGCCCGCTCGTGTTCCGCCCAATTCGAGCTCGTGCCAACCTTGCTCCGCACACTTCGCCACACGCCATCCACGAACAGGCGGCGCCGCCCCCTTCACGTGGCACGAACGGCCCAAAATTGACCACGGATCAAAGCTTAGCAGGGAAGGAAGAACGGAGAAGAGCAAAACGCGGCTGAAATCGAGTGGTAGAACGTGGCTCACTCTCGAGCCACATCCACCACCGCCTGTCTGCCACCGGAGTCCTATAAATAGGGACTCCCCGGCTCCATTTCTTCACCATTCTCACTCCATTGCTTCCTCCTTATCTCACAGCTCTCTTCTCCTCCCGATTCCCTCTTTTTCAGCCCCTTTTTCGACCTTCCGGTCACCATCCTCCGGTGAAACGTCGCCCGGCTCCGGTCAACCACCCACTTCGACAGACTGTCGAATAGCCCCAACCCGGAAACGAGTCGTTAACTCGACCAAAATCCGGTAAACGCTCGAATTCAATATAAATCGAATTATCGAGTTAAGTTTAATTTTTGTTCGTGCGTTCGTTGCTTTGCGTGGCTCGTGCCTGGCTCCTCGAATTACGTCGTTACTCTGCCCGTTGCTCGACGAGCATCTGGTTAGTTTCGTATCGTTTATTATTATTTTATTGTTAATTACCGCTCGTTAATATTTAAGTAGCTAATTATCGTTATTTAATTCATGTTAAGTAAATATCATTAGTTTAAGTTGCTAAGCTAATTAACAGTTAAACTTGATCAATGATTAATTATTGTTACGCTAATTACTGTTAGTTATAAGTAATGAGTTAAGTAATTAAATTAAGCCCGATTGGCCTTAGTTAATAATTAAGTACTGGTATTAATTAATTATTAAAGATAATCACGGTTATTATAAATTAATGATAGGTTAATCACCGATAGTCTCGATTAATAAAAGTTACTGAAAATCATTAGTGACGTAATTAAAGTAATAGTTAATCATCTTAGTTACCGGTTAATAATAATCAGGATACTGTAATAATTGTCTGCTCTTCGATAATAAAGTACTGTTGGAGAATGGGATTGGACAGACTTCTTGTCTGTAGTGGATATATGTTGGAAAGGATAATGAGTAATTATTAAGTCGAAAATACTAACTTAATAACCGGGTAAATGACATAGCTGAGTGACAGTATAAGTAAACAAGATTAAGATATTATTAGACTATCAGGTACTCAACCAGTATTATTATCTGTGGAAGCTCCTGAAATACCGGATACTAACGGTGAGTGATAACTGGCTTTCGGCATCCGGCCCTGGAAAAGTTTGCTACCATTTATTCCTTTCATACCTGTGTTTGTTCCTGCTTGCGTACCTGTTCGCCGTATTTTCATTTCGTACTTGTTTATCTGTCTGACTGTCTAGCACTGACTGCGAATATCTGACGACGACGACCAACTCCGACTCGTCTACCTATTTAGTTGACTAACTATCACTATAGTTAACCGGTATTAGGAAACCGAAATTGTATTGGCTCGAACCTAGTCACTAGCTTGTACTGTACGCTGAAACCCTGATCCTGTTTACTGATCTCGTTACTGATACTGTCACTGATCTTGTTTACTGATACGGTTCCTGAAACTGTTTACTGAACTAATTACTGTTCCTATACTGCAGTTCCATATTACTCCTGATCTATTGTTCCTCATGCATTGCATAGCACGAAAACTGTTTTCACTGAAAAGTAACCGCACACTATTTTCTGAAAATTTGGAAAACCGTTCTGGTCGACAATGTCGACATACTGTTACTGTAAAGCGTCCTGCAGCGCTATCTTTTCGGGCATACTGACTGTACAGCCATTCAAACGGTCTGAATTTTATGAGTTGTGATGGGTCGTGCCTGTCGAAAAAGCAACTCCACGCGCAGTCACGCTGCTACTGATGAGACCGCAACCTGATCCGTTCAGTCTAGCCCAAGACAATTACTATTTTGTACTGTAAATCTGGCACCTTTCATGTGCTATGATACTGACTGACTGTTTCCGGTTTCCCCACCGTTTATAACTGCCTGATCAGCAAGTGTGTTGGTTTACTGTACTGTTGCATTCATACGCATATACTCATGCATGCTTGATTATCCTCACAGAGTCCATGTGATTGACACTCTTCCTGTTTCCAATAATTCTGCTTTTCCAGATATGGAGCACGAAGAGAGGACCGGATAGCTAGGTACCGACTGACTAGGATTGGACTATCCGCTGCTAATCTTATAGTTTAAGTGTTTGTTTTATGTATTACGTTATGAAGTACCTTTGGAGATGTAAAGAGCAATATTTTGGTATTTATATATATTTGGATGTTCGGCACAATCCTTGACGTCCGGACCAGATCTGGGGCGTTACAGCACGAACTCCGGTCCAAAGTGGAAAATATCATATTGGAGTGGTGAGACAGTCATGCGAAACCTTGCCGGCCCAACGGGCCGGGTCTCGGCCTATTAGTAGCCGGGTCGTTACAAATGGTATCAGAGCCAGGTTATCCGGCATTACGGGAACTAAGTGCGATGCGGGGCGAAGTGCTACACTGTATGGGAGGGGCAAAGTGCTACACCTCTTGAGCCCATGGGGGCCACCTCTAGAATCATGCACGGATGGTTGTTTCCTAAACAACCCCAAGAAAGCTCGACGACGACGTCGAGAATTTAAGGGGAGGAGATTGTAATACCCAACATTTAGCATCGCTTGTGAGTGGAATGGATGAATGATATATATGTAGACCACCACTCTCCTATGGTATGAGGCCTTTTGGAGAAATTCAAAAACAAATCCGTGCAGGATCCGGTCCAAAGCGGACAATATCATACCGAATGGTGGGACAGTCATGCGTAACCTTGCCGGCCCAACGGACCGAGTCTCGACCCATTAGTGACCGGGTCGTTACAATGTATATCATGAATAACTTAATTACATAATAAGAGGACAAAAGCAAGCTCACAACAAATTTGAGAACTCGACTTAAATGAAGACTGAACTCAAAGAATGAGATAGTTTCCAACTCATGAATTGAATCGATAATCTACAAAAAGAAAAAAAAATCTGGTGAGTGGGAAAACCAATTCATGAATGAGACAATTTCAAACTACGAACTCAATTGAATGGTAAATTAAACTTAATGTACATATAATTTAAACTTTGAAAATTAATTCAATGTGGGGGAGTCTTAAGGGTGGTCAAGTGATACGGGAGGTATATATCTACAAGCATGTGATTGTTGGATTGAGGCTATATGACGCGATTTTGGCCGAAATTTAGTATTTTTTTTAAAATTGAGTCGTTAAATAGTTTATTTATCATTGAGTGTAATCTGAATAAAATATTTAAACATGCAATGTAATAATATCAAAAAAATGTTTAATATAATATGTAAAATCAACTCTAAGAGTGAGCTAACTCAACGAAATGAATGTATAATTACAACTTGAAAATTATATTCCACGGGTAAACAATAATATATTAGAAACAACTATAAGAACAGAAATATCTCTACTTGATAAATCAATTCGAAAGGTGACCAACCGTAAAAGCAAGATAATTGTAACTTGAAATTGTATTTGAATTGTAACACACTATGTGACAAAAACAATGTAAATGATACTAAATGAGTAGGATAATTAGAACAAAGATTCGCTCCTACATGAAAGCTCCGACAGGGACTCGGAAATATATTGTTGTATACATTGTCTTATATTTTGGTGGTGTTGTGGCAGAGATTGGGTTCCTAACGGCTGGTACCTCTTAATATTTCAACTCAAACATAGATCATTTTAGTTACAACACTATATAAACTCATGTTACACTACTTTACGATATTATATTAACTCAGTTAATTCTGACTCTCTGAGGAACAACACGATATTACATGTTTAATCTTTCTTTCTTTCTTTTTTCTGTAATATTTGGTTCCAAGTCTTGGCATCAATTAACCCGTGAAGTTTATCTTATAGTAAACTTAAAGAAGTGGTTTGTATACTGAAGAACAATAATAATATTGGAGTTTGAATTGTAGAGTGAGTTTAAATTATAAGGAAGATTGAAAGAAAAGGTAAAATAGAAAAAATATCATTTTAGAAATAGGGAATCTTTGATTCAGTTGGTTAATTTGTAATTAGTTTCAACAATAAAAAGTTGGAATCATTGATAATTGTTAAAATTACGAGTACTAATTACTTTTAAAGAAAGACCATTAATAAGGGTCAATATTGTAAATATCTATTTGGCTAATTAAGATAATCCCTCCGCCCCGAGTTCATGTTCCTGTGAAAATGAACACAAGTATTAAGAGAAAATTGAGAAAAATAGGCGAGAATGTGATAAAGTAGGAAACAAAGTGAATAAAATAAAATATATATGATAAAGTAGGGGAAAAAATAAATAAAGTAGAAGAGTGATTTTTCATTTAAGGGATGGAAATATGAAGTTGAGACGGGCCAAAATAAAATATGAGAAAATGAAGTTGTGATGGAGGGAGTATAATTATTACGAACTCAAATCGAGTCGTAAACGAACTTTATGAATGGAATAATCTAAAATTGGGAACCGATCTGAAAAGTAAAATTTAACACTTTGAATGAGATAGTTATGTTGTGGGAACTCAATTAATTCCAACGTCAAACAAAAGCTAAGAATAAGATAAGTACAACTTGTGAACTCGATTAGGAGGATAAATGACATTACATTGAAAAATACTTTAATGGAGGAATGATTAAACTCATGGATTTAATTTAATTTGAATGTAAACTCTCTGAAAAAGGGTTAAATCTAACTAGGGAATTAAATCCAAATGAGAAAGCAACTATAAGAATGATATACGAAAAGATTGACACCCTAATTTGAATGAAAATTAACTATAACAATGAGATTATTCTAACTTGAAAACTTAATTTGAACAACATACTTAAATATGAAAATTAGACGGTTCCAACATGGGATCTCAACGCAAATGCAAACAAATTAAACCCTAATAAAAATAGTTGAAATTTGAAAACTCAATTCAAAGGTAAAATCAACTCTAAAAGAAGAGGATAAATTTATTTTTGAGAACTCTATTTACATAGTGAACCACATTTTATGAAAAAAGTTATTCATAAAAAGACATCATCCTGTAAGAAAAAGGTAGACACACTTTAACAATGGAAAAATTTTAACTTTGAAAATTCAATTTAAAGGTCAAACTCAACTTTATTAATGAAGTAATTCTTAACCGAGAACTCCAATTGGGTATACAATTGTAAGAATACTATAATTCAACATGGGAACTATAATACAAGGATGAACCATGTTTTTGGAAAATAATCTAACAAAGAGATGATTCTGAATTAAATAATTTATTCGAATTGTAAACATATTCTATGATTGACATCATTCAAACTTAAAACTATAGTAGAAACATAAGTCACTTGACATGGTAAACTCAACCATAAGAATGTGATCAATCTCACTTGAAAACTCAATTGACAAGCAAACTAACAATAAGAATATGATAATTATAACTTGGAGACTCTTTTCAAAGGTAAAACTCATTATTTGGAATAGTTAACCATGATGTATGAAATATTCTTAATGTGCATGTATTCAGTTAGGAGTACCTTTAGATCTATGTTTCATATATATAGTCCCTATGATATTCTAAGAATGTTCAGGAGAATATAATACTCTCTAGGTGAGAAAACTTAATGATCCCGACGCATGAGGGGATACTCTCTAGGAAGGAGTTTGTCTTCGATCATGTACTTTCTTGATCGCCATGACAGGCGGGGAGGTGGGATTTTGCAGATACTTTTGAAGCGGGAAATCTCTCTTCTATCTTTACTTTACTTTCTTGATCTCTATAAAGAGAGAGGAGTGTGTGTGGCGGGGGGGGGGGGGCAGTTGATACTCTCTAGATGGGAAAACTGCCTTCGATCTTGATACGGGTTGGGCCGGGAGGTGGGGTGTGACATATACTTTCTAGACGGGGAAATTCTCTTCTATATTCTCTCTACTTTCTTCATTCATAACGAGCCGGGAGGAGGGGATTGTGGAATAAACAACAAACCAACAATAGCATATGTGAAAATACTACGCTTAATTATATAATAATAACTTTAGCGTATTTGGTTGGATGAATCTTACTACCGTGGGGTTGTTGGATCAGGAGTTTGGAAACCAACCGTAATATGTGATATTATATTTGAATAATATTTATTTTTTGTGTGTGGTGGAGTGACCACATACCACCGTGAAACAAACCTATTGATTGTGTTGTATGTTGTATTTTATTTTGCCTCGGTTTGTGAAGCACATAATTTATTCATTTTGAAATGGCTAAAGAATGATTCGAACCCCCGACCTATTGGTAGGAGGTGAAGCGTTTTACCAACTGAGTTGCACTTCGTTGTCTGTGAGGTTTTAAAGAAAATATGCACATGATACTACTTAACCAGGTGGTGTACGACATGATCATATTTTACATCTTTAATAGTTAGCATAAACAAATACTCTAAGGTCTATAGACGACACCGCAATCAACGCTTACATATATATAATTAAATATCTTATTTCCTCATTTACTTTATTTTAGTATTCTATTTCTATTTATTATTAAAAGTAAATTATACCGTGACGAGGGTTAGTACTAATTTTTTTATAAAAATTAAGTAATTTATTATCTACCTAATTAATTATTAATTATCTAATCATACATCAGTTAGCTTATGAGATAGTATTGCAAACAAAACAAATTATGACAAGAGTACCGAACAAAATGCAAAACATTATTAAAACTTAATGCGTTTCGAGTCACACTTACGTTTTAAATAAAACAGAAGTCCTTAGCTTCTTTGTATATATTCCCTATTTGAGTGAGTCAAAAGGCCTTAGCTTCTTTGTATATATTCCCTATTTGAGTGAGTGATTATGAATGGGTCTAAATCAGTTTGCACTATTAGTTTATTAAGGTCCAATATAATGCAAAATACAAGTCCATTCTTTAAAGCGTGAAATTCTGCTCAAACGTAATATGTTATCCAAATAATGCTGTACGAGCTTAATCCATAGCCCATAGGATTCGAATGGGACATTACACATTTGTAAAGGAGAAATCTTGTTTAGATTTTGGACTAAGTAACTCTATAGTATGTCAAGCCTCTATATTTAATTTTAGTCTACATCGATCTTTCTAAGACAGATCAAAAAGTTACCACTGTTGGTAGAGTTATGTACATAGAGTAAGAATTAATTTTAATAAACCATATGTCGGTAGAACTGTATTAACACGTAGATGTTTAGACTCTTAGATATATGTATTTTGAAATTTAAATGTTTATCGTGCAACCTTTTAAGTCTAGTATGTATGGGATGTAATAGTGAATTATGGGCTGATTGACATGGCACTTAAATTGTTCCATTTGACTTGATGAACAATGATTTGCCTAAAATACACTTTAAATACCCCATTTTAATTTCATTCCAAACACAATTTCACCAAAATCTCATCCAAATAGCCATTTAAGTGTCATGCCAATCAGCCCCTTAGACTTGCAGGAATGAATACTAATTAAACAAATCAACATACTCAGTGTCGTATCCTTAAAATTGAAATACGAGAATAAAGTCGTTAGTGTTTTCCTCGGCTAAATGAGTATGCTGACTTATCTTAATCATCAATTTTGAGCGATCGGGCATGAATTCCACATGTTTAACTTTGAAATAAATCATACATCCTCCGTTCCAATAAAAACTTCCTACCTCTTTACTTTCTCTTAAATGAAAGTAAATTAATATTTTAATAGTTTGTATGAGATATTATGTTGGTAAAGTTGTAAGTGAATGATAAAGTAAGAGAGATATTGAATAAAATGATAATAAAGTAGAAAAGAGATATAATAAAATATTAGTTAGTGGTGAAAAAATTTCCATTTCTAGGTTAGGAAGTTATCATGAATGATCATTGGCTTAATAATTTTTTTTTATTTCTGTAAATTGAATATTGCGAATTCTTTGGAGATTCAATTGTGAAAATAAGTTTGACTGAGATGGATGAAATTGCATTGTAGGAGATTGAGACATAATATATCGTCGTTTCGTCCATGGGATTTTATGTGTGATTTTGGTTAAATTACTTCTAAACAAAAGCATCAAGTGTTAGCTATATTCTATTAATGTGGTCTTAATATTCATTTATTATTTAGATAAATATTTAGTCTTTTATTTTTGATGGGATTCTCTATAGCAACTTAATAAATCTATTAGGGTTCGACTTTGATAGTAAGAAGAATCCTAATACTGATCTAACTTTTTTGGTTTAGGTTCTGGTCTAACCAATATATATGTGCCTTCGTAAACCATTATACAACATACTAAAGTGGCATAGACTCAGATTCTCTATTCCATACACAACCATTCATGTTTTGCAGACAGATGCAATAAGATAGTAAATTAGGATACTCGCAGTCGCAACAGCTAAGCTTTTGACGTTGCAGACCTTGAATCATGTCAGGAGGTAAGTTCTCGGATTTAATTTTTCTAACATTTGATATCAGAGCAGGTTCTACTTCCTATTCATGTTTCAGTTATACACAATAGTTACTACTTGCCCCTATTTAGTTTTAAGCAAAGTTTTTCTCAAGATTTAGGAAACCTAATGTTGATTTCAAATTCAGTATTGTTTTTCCCTTTAGTCGGATTCAATTTTTCGTTTTCAACTTGGTTTGATGAAAACGAATTTCGGAAAAAAACCTAAAAGAGAAAGAAGGAAGAAATTTTCAGAAATCGACTTACCTTTAGACTTCGATTCTTCTTCTGGTCGTATGTATTGAAATCGTTGCTTCGATTCTCGCATTTCTTCCGTTGAGATTGATCGGTCGGTTTTCTTTTTGCTTGAGAAATTAATTTGGGGTTTATGGTTGCAGTCTCTCTGTTCTCTTCTGTTTTCGTATACAATAGTTTTTGTATTACCTGTTGTTGTTTGTTGTGAGAAGAAAGCGTGACTGCAGTACACTTCAATTATTTATTTTTGTCCTTTCCTTGCGTGATGTAGCATGTGCTCTTATTTGTTGCAGTTAAGGCGTGGAGTTGTACCTTGCTTATTTATTTGCCTTCCCACTATATGCTTGTACATTTGCATGATTTTTACGTGTTACAAAGTAGTAGCATTGCTATATAGCTATCCGTCAATTACCATATGCCATGTTATTGTTACATGAAATTTATTTGATATTGCTGACTTATAGAAAATAATATTACGTTTATCAAATTAATTCCACTTCAATTTTATGAAATAAAATAAGATGTTTGAAGGTCGTAATTGTATGTTGGTATTTTGGACGAGCCAAAGCATCCTGAATATTTAATATGCTTTTACATTAAGTTATTTTGTTTGGTAATTTAGGACGAGCCAAAGCATCCTATGTTATTTAGATAATCTTGTTGGTGACTTCATATGGATATAAACATCTGAATTGTGATTAAATTATGAAATTAGTAACCCGGCCCCAAATGGAAGTTGCTTGCTTTGTGGTTTAATTAGAATAAGACAGTCTGGTTTTTGTATATGGGTTTTGTGCTTTTTCCTTTGCCCAAAGGTAAGGAGAGTTGCAAGGCTTGTTGCTTAAATTTGTT
>JAYMSP010005830.1:0-12826 GCA_036897095.1 Plantago elongata | reverse complement strand
TATATATATATATATATATATATATATATATAGACACACACACTTGCACATAATAAACCACCAACAATCCGTACCCCTTAATGTTATTATCTGTTAATTTTTCGTGCCAAAAATGTTTAGTGTATGTAACTATTCCCTTGTCCCAGCTTCATCTTCCTATATTTCATTTTGGTTCTACCCAACTTCATCTTTCTGTTCATTAATTAAATGAAAAACCTCAATACTTTATTCACGTTTTTTCCTACTTTATCACCATCCCTCCTACCTTTTCACTATTTTTTCCCTTTGTCACCTTCTCTTCTGCTTTATTCAATTTTTCTTAATACTTGTGTTCGATTCCACAGGAAGATGAACCCATTTTGAAAGAAATATGTCTTTAAATTGTAAATTTTTGTTTATTTCACACGGTGCCAAAGTGAAAATTGTGCATGGGAGTGGATCTATGGTATTTCGACACCATCGTTATCGTGCTGAGCATATCTAGATTATATTCAAAAAAGCGACTTTAGTATCGTGATGGTTATAAATGCGTATTCCAAACCAATACGCACTACTCTAGTGCAGATTTCGGTAAACAGACACTATCGACGTACATGCTGAATTGACAGTGACTTTTTTCAAGTACGTAACTGTTCGAGTTTTTTTGCTAGTCCATATGGTGGAGCATACTGAAGATTGAGTTATGATTGTTTTAGTTTGGCTTAGGATTATTAAGGCTTTGTATCTTAATTTTGATCTCTTTTGAGATTTTAGTTGTATTTTGGTTAATTTATCGAGTTTTGGTTGAGAATTGGTTTCAGTTTGTGAATGATGTGGAGTTGTATTTTGTTTGTAATTGTTTTCGTCGAGATTATTTTTTTCTCTTCATCTATTATTAATAAAAATTTATCCTGCTTTAAAATTGTGCATGGGAATAGAGCAAAAGTATAGAAAAGGAGAGATGCCCGAGCAATTTTTACTTTTATGTGGGGCTCCCAACACGATGATCGACTACATGCATGAAAAAGGTTGAGGTTTACCTGCAGCTACCAGTACACGGTATGTTTTTTAATATTACCTTGTGTCCCTTTCCCCAAAAAGTAAAGCTGCAGTTTTTGTGCGATCATATACAAATTCAAGATTACATTATACTAGTACTTAAGATCACATAATTAATATCTAATTATTGAGTACTACTTACTTAATAGTACGTAACTAGTTACATTAGTACACAATTTATTGCTAAATCTAATCATACGATGTTAATCTATCTACAAGACACATGTCTGTTCAAAAGTGTGTAAAATTAAATAAAATGATACATGAATACTAAACAAACGAAGGTCATGTTGTACAATATATGTTTGTACCTGTAGAAGTGATGACTGGCTTTATGTTTGCATGCTTAGAGAGCGCTTCAACGCATTCATCTTTGCTCATGTTAAATACTATACACTCTTCTATTAGGTGCTGTACCTGCAACAACATATCTATTAATTAACAAATTCAGATAAATCTAAACTTTATAAAATTCATAATGGTATACATAGATAATTAGTGAAAATTAAATCATGATCATGCATGTTAAAGTGATCAGATCACAAGTAGTGGCTCAAAAAGATTATAACCAAATAGAAATTAATTATATTAAGATATACAAGAATAATTATTTCATGTAAAAAGTAGAGTTTCAAAGTAAGGAAAACGAAAAATATCCTTTTTCATATTTGGGAAATGGGAAAATTAAAACAGCCACCAATAAAGATGGTTCTCTTACCATATGTATGTATTGAGCTGAAGATTTATCTGAAGCCATGAATGATATGATAAGATATTCCCAGGTCAGTCTAAGATATTATGATCACGCAGGCAGCAGGTGGTTATATATATAAGATGAATATGGAAAGAAATGAGAAGAATATTTATTTATATTAAATGTTGATAAGAAAAGTGATAAGGAAGTGAAAGAAACCAAGAAGTGTTGATAAGAAATGATCGAGAGAGAACAAATTGAAACACTCCGTCTCAACCAGCTACCTAGGGTTAGTTACACAGTAACAAGGAGAGGAAAGAAACAGAGATGAATAATAATTCAAATCATAAATTTGTGTTTTCTTAATTTGTTTGTTTTTCTGATAGAAATCACAAGGAACAAGGAAGATGATCAAAATTGGTACTCATCTGATGTGTCATGATTCGGTGGGACCGGCAATGGCCACGTGGGTTGTGAAAGGTGATTGGCTGCGAAGGGATTAGAGTAGATTTTACTGAGCAGCTCTTGATTCTTGCAATGGCTGCTTCACGTGGCACATTGACCCCACCATTTCCAAACCCACTTTGCTTTTGCTTTGCTCAATCTACTGTATGTTTCTGTTGACTATGTATGTATTTTACGATCGACAATTTGCATGCTTAATGTTGCGTATGATATGAATCTCTAACGTTCCGTTTGGTTCCCTACCTATATGAGTGAAGATCAGAATCCATTCAGATTCACCAATTTCTCCACAATGATTGACCCCATAATGTGCTAATTAATCAGTCAACCACCGGATTACATTCACGATATACACAATTGGATGACTCTGTATCCAGACCTTATCGATAAAAAATATTTGGTAGGAACTCATCCCTTATTTTGAAATTTATTTTCAACTCCCCTATCTACATTTGTAGTTTATGTACATTGAAATGACGTCTGCATTTATGAAAAGGTGGCAAGGTAAGAGATTTTTGTGGGCCAGCAACTGTCCTTCCGCATTCATTTCACGCGGTAAGTTGTGACTTTCGATTCATACTGTTTGGCACACTGGAGAGATAAAGACAATTTTTTTTCCAATTCGGCGGTATCGTTTGCAGATTCACCTATTCTCAATTGAATTTTGGGAGACCAGTAACAATAAACCCCCTTTTCTTCCTTTTTTCGATTTACTGGCGAATTATACGAAATGTATTCTAATTCCGACGAGGGTGAGGTTGTGAGTAACTTAGTCCGATCGGGTGGCAACCGAAACATCACAACTAGAGGTAGACATTGTCGTAGCCATAACAACTTCTTCTTCTTCTTCTTCTTCTTCTTCTTCTTCTTCGTGCTGATAAAATTTGAACTATAGACGTCTATAATACCTCACAGTTATACGCGTGTTGACGGACGAAGAAGCAAACCCCATTGAGGTGCGAGATGAAATCGTTGAGGGTTGCCAAAGCCCCGTTGCCGTTTGCCGGGTGGTAAGCAAATCAACGAGGAGGAAGATTAAAGTGGATGGTAAGAGATGGTTTCCACTACATTATGTTGCTTTTGTATTGTAGTAAACCAATAATGTCTTCCTTCCGATATTGTTGTAGGTGGTTAGACCTATTTGTCCTTTTTTTATCGAATGCAGATAAATTTATGGCTGCTATGTTGTGGAAAATAATTCATTTGAATGTCTTTCCTTGAAATATGGCAGCGCATGCTGTTTAGATGTACGATGTGCTTTGCAGTTTGGGAGGCCAACCCTCTAAATAACAATTGCAAGTAATGGTATATGTTATCAGATGTAGAAGATGTTATATATGTTGGGGTAAAAAGATAAAGTTTTCCGATGGGTGTAACCGGAGGCGGTGGTAACCATTTCGCCTGTTCAAGGTAGGCATTGCACATTTTGTTTCGTAATGTGCGTACGTTGTTTTTATTTATGTTCGGGTAGCTGATTGATTAATCGTACTCTTATGCAGAAGCTACTAGGGTAGAGACACCATTGGGGAGGGTGAAGCGGAGCGTTATGAATAAGAAGACTCTAAATGTGTTAGATTCTAGTAAGTTATAACATGGATCCTCTCTTTGATATGCACGTGTTGGATTTGTATTACTATTTTATGTCCTTTAGTCTCAACAGACACATGAAGCTTTCTGAGGCTTCAATATGTTCTATCACTCAGAGACTTGTTGTCACATATACTTGTTGGCAACTTGATTTTGTGAGACAACATGCAATTTTCCACATGGCCTTTTGAATACAACTATCTGAGGAGACTCTTCCTCTTTAGTCTTCAGATACCTTGCACGAACTTCAACATTCTGAGAGTGAGTTCTTTCCTTGGATTCTTCGTCTTGGTCTTCTTCAAATAAATAAAACTTATATTCATAGACCTAACATCCTATTACAAGATTTATAGACTATTGATGTGTCAAATTAGAGTTTTATATTTATTTGTTTTTGTGCCAGAGTTAAATCCATTTACTAAGTTAAACTGTAGTATTACGGAAATAACCAGAGGTCGGTCTCTAAGGACTTAACCAGATGTTGTTTGGCTTATAGAATTTAGTAAACTAATTATATATAATAAGTTATTGAATATTGAAGATAATTTGTGCAATTGGAGAAACTACATGGTGGTGATTTCAACAAGATGATTGGCATGGGATTTTTCGATCCACATGAGATAATCACACGAGTGTCTCACTCACTCGGTTTCAAGAATGAAAAGTGTCTCACTCACTTCATTCAAGGATAAATAGTATCAGCGGAGTCTTCAATCCCACTAAACAGATTAATCTGGTTATATATAATTTATTTGCAACAAATTGTCGTTAAAACTCATGGACGAAAACATATGGTTTAACAGCTCGAGTATGACGACTAGTGATATTGAAGTAAGCATAACTTTTTTTTTGAAACGGCAAAGGGGTGACTCGAACCCCGGACCTATTGGTTGGAGGTGAAGCGTTTTACCAAATGTGCTTCACTTTGTTGTATTGAAGTAAGTATATCAAATAAATATATATCCAGATTAATTGTTTAACCCTTAAGCACGGTGATTAATCTTGACGCATATCGAATCACAAAAACCCTAGCTAATCATGCTTGTATTCATCGCCCCCCCCCCCACCCCCCCCCCCCCACACACACACACAATAGTGGGGTGCTACTCATAGTCATGGAAGAGAGAGCTAAGCACATATTCTCAAGATAAATGAGGATTAGAAACATTGTACTGATGGTTGTCACTCCAGGTAACTTATAGGATCCAACTGTGGAGCTTGCTAGAATTCGAATCCCAATTAGCACAAAATAATCTTCAATATAAAATATAATCAAGGGTCAAGCGACCTTTACCTTGTAATCTCTTTCTCTCTCTCTCTAGTGGTTTGGAGAGAGGTGGTATGAAAGTTGTGTTTACAATTGAAGACTAGTGTTCTAATATATAGAGAATTAAATAGTAGAACCTAACTAGGAGGAGCACTGGTTGAATATGGCAATTGACGGTTGTTGAAGTAGAAGTCGATCTGGACTTGGAAGTAGAAAGTCGGAGGCCACTGGGAATTGGTAGCGATACGACGACCAAAAAGGGAGTCGGCGCATCGCGACCAACGTGTCACGTTGCTATGGGCAGAAGGGTCGTATCGACGCGACCAAGTCACCGTTTCGCTATCAGAGCTGGTAGGAACGCGGTTAAACTCTCTATCGAGAGTTCGCGACGTGATCGCTTCCAGTTTCGCCTTCCTTTGTCAGTTTTGCTCCTTTTGCTCGATTTCGCTCATTCCAACTTCAGTTCTTGGTATTTTAACTCCATCACTCCACTTCTAGCAACCACACAAAGCAATTGGATCTTCCAAGTAGGCCTGGGAATGGTTGGTTAAAAACCATAACCATAATCATAATTTCAATTCTGGTTACAACCATAACAGTAACCGTTTAAATAATAACCATAATCAAACCGGAACCGAAATAATTATTGACCGATTTCGGTTTGATCATAAAAAACCGAAAACCATAGGTTTAGGTTATTTTGAAAAATAACCTCCCGTGAAAAGTGAAAACAGCTCATTCAATCCGCAATCGTCTTCTTCAGCTCCTTCAATCCGCAGACCGCAATTGTCTTCTTCAGCTCCTTCAATCCACAATTGTCTTTTTCTCCACATTTCGCTAGCTCTTGTTGCAAGGAAATTGCATTTGAATACTGTGATTGTGCTTGAGCAGGAAGAGGAGCTGGATGTTGTAATTGAGGTGAGCAAGAAGCTTGGTGTTAGGCCTGTGATCGGAATGAGAGCGAAGCTGAGGACGAAGCATTCCGGCCATTTCGGATCCACTTCCGGTGAGAAGGGGAAATTCGGATTGACAACTATTCAAATTCTGAACGTTGTGAAGAAATTGCAGCAAAATGACATGCTGGATTGTTTGCAACTTCTACATTTCCATATCGGATCTCAGATTCCGACTACCTCTCTGCTTGCTGATGGTGTGAGCGAAGCTGCTCAAATTTACTGTGAATTGGTTCGCCTTGGTGCTGACATGAAGGTTATCGATATAGGTGGAGGTTTGGGGATTGATTACGATGGATCTAAATCTCAGGACTCGGATATCTCTGTTGCTTATAGCCTTCAGGAGTATGCTTCTGCTGTTGTTGGAGCAATTCAATCGGTTTGTAACCGAAAAGGAGTGAATCATCCGGTTCTCTGCAGTGAAAGTGGCCGTGCTATTGTCTCCCACCACTCTATTCTCGTGTTCGAAGCTGTTTCTGCGAGCTCTAACAGTTCTGCAAAGGAAATTTCACCTATGGGGCTTCAGTACATTGTTGAGCGACTGGCAGATGATGCATTTTCGGAGTACGGTAACTTATCTGCTGCTGCAGTTCGCGGGGAGTATGATACGGCTCTTGTGTACGCAGAGCAGCTGAAGCAAAGGTGTGTTGAGCAGTTTAAGGAAGGGTCTTTGGGTATGGAGCAGCTTGCTGCTGTTGATGGCCTTTGCGAGCTTGTTACCAAGGCTCTCGGTGCTTCTGATCCTGTTCGCACCTACGATGTTAACCTTTCGGTTTTCACCTCAATCCCCGATTTCTGGGGGATTGGTCAGTTGTTCCCGATCATCCCGATACACCGCCTCGAAGAGAAGCCTACAATGAGAGGCATTTTGTCTGACTTAACTTGTGACAGTGATGGCAAAATTGACAAGTTCATCGGAGGAGAATCGAGCTTGCCATTGCACGAACTAGAATCATTTGGAGGGTCTTACTACTTAGGCATGTTCTTAGGTGGTGCTTATCAGGAGTCACTTGGAGGATTCCACAACTTATTTGGTGGACCAAGTGTGGTTCGTGTTTCGCATAGCGATGGACCTCATGGATTCGCAGTTACTAGTGCCATACCGGGGCCATCTTGCAGCGACGTGCTACGTGTGATGCAGTTTGAACCGGAGCTGATGTTTCAGACTCTCAAGCATAGGATTGAGGAGATTGATGAGAGTGGCAGTGGTGATGCGATTGCGGATGGGATCGCGTGTTCTTTCAATAACATGCCTTATTTAGTGGCAGCGTCCTCCTGCAGCCTGATGGCAGCGGCTGCAGCTGGTGGTGGTAATAATAATGGTTACTACTATTGCAGTGATGAGAGTTTTGCTACTTCTGTTGGGGTTGTTGATTCTGAGGAAGATCAGTGGTCTTATTGTGTTGCTTGACTTGATTGGGTGAGTGTGAGTTCATTTTCTAGTTAGTGTTTGAGGCTTGTATGTCTCATTTCCATTTGATGTTGGGATTTACTTCCTTATTTCCATATTGTTGGTTCTTTAGAATGAGTCTTTACTAAGAGCTTATGTTCTCTTTGTAATGGAAACCCATTTCCAGTTTTATTGGACTTCATTTTAGCATCTGTAGTGTTGCTTCTATATCTATTTCTTGGCTTTTCTTTACATTACCATTGTTTCTGTAGAGATTTTTAGGAGCTTGTTCTAGCATCGTAAGAAGGTAAAATCTTCATTTCAAACCAATAGAACAGGGAAAATCCGACCTAGGTCCTACAACCGGGTCTTAGAAATCGCAAATATTTGTAGAAACATACGTAAACACCAGCAAAATGCAACAACACATGGTTAGTTAGTGGGTTGTTGAAAATTGATTACATACGGATACGGTGGCCTTTCTACAAGTTGATTGATCTTTGTTTTTGCCTTTTATTGTAAGCCTGTGATCTTACATGGGCCATGTTTGATTCTCATTGTGGTAAAAGGCCGACGGAAAGAAGTAGTACAATAATATTTTCAGGGATTCCGTGAATAAAACTGTTGGAACTTTGTGGTCATGGTTTCCTGTCTGCTTCTGGAATAGTCTTTTTTTGTAGGAAATTGTGATGGCTGGCTCTAGTTGATTGGCAATAGCTGTGAATATGACTGGCTTTGAAACGCGTTAACCGTTCTCTCAGTATATGGTATCAAAAACTCAATCCAGGTTGGAGAGGCTGATTGGCATACGATTTAAATGTCTCGATTTAAATGTCTGAATAGTGATCGGAATTGTAGTGGGATTGTTAAAATTGTGTTTGGTATAGAATTGTAATTGGATATGGAATTATAAGTTTGTTATACAGGTAGATAAAAATGTTGCTACTGTAGAGCCATTTCAATCTTCGACATTTAAATGTCATAACAAACACAAAATCTTCAAGTAACATTTAAATGGACATTTGAATGCTACTTCAATCAGACCCTAATTAATCTTGCATATCCTGTAGTGTTTAGTTCTCGACTTATCAATCAAACTAGTATCATATGTTTGGGATAGAATTTAAATGACAGTTTTAATTGAAATTAAATATTTTTGTAACTTAATTTTAATTAGGACCATGTAATTTAAATTCTATCACAATAAACGGTTTTCTAAGTTCAATGAGTAAATTGAGGGGTGAATAATGTTGTGTGGACTAGGATGCAACTTCGTGCGACCGTTATGTCCGGTGTGATGTATTAGTTTCGAAGAAATGACCAAGTAGTGAGAAAACACAAACAGAAAGCCTACAAATATTCTCCTCCATGCATTTAGTCCAGCCAACAAACAACTATTCATAGTATTCGTGTCAAACTTGAATGCTCAATGCTAATCACTACTCAACGTAGACCCATCAATTTATGTCCTCGGTCAAACATGTTTTGTATCCAAATGACACATGATTGAAGGTTCTGTATAACACTAACACTATGACAAATTGCTGTTAAGGATATTATTTGAGCCAATTAAACAAGAGTCTGTGTTTAGATTTCATAATATATTCAAAGTATTTAAAATTACTAGATAATAAATAAACATATACAATTTATATATAAAACCATACAATATCATTTTTTCGGGTTGACCCGGTCGATCCGGATCGACCCTTTTTTCCCTTAAAACACAACCCCTTTCACCTTTCATCCAGTTATATTGGTATTTTGAATTAAATTGTATATGTTTGACATATAATTGGCTATAGCATAAAAATAGTGGTGACAACCTATTTGTTTAAAAAAAATGCAACATTTATAAATAAAAGAAATTAATTCAAATCATCAATCAATATATATTATACATATAAAATTATACAAAAAAATTAAAATCACTATATCCAAACTACATTTATCTTTGAAAAAATAAAATAAAAAATCATCTTTGATTGTTCGTCGTCTCCATCTTTATCATTAATCGTTGGTTATTCCAACCACCATTTCTATGAAAACCTAGTATATGCAACAAAAACATCAACAATTTGATTTATAACATCAACAATTGCAATAAAAAACAAATGCAATTAGTGGTAAGGAAATCGAAACACCAAAAGATAAAAAAAACACCAACAAACATAAACTATTTAACATTCAATAGCAACAATTACCGTATAATTAATCATGTATAATTAGCACTGAAAACATAACAGGTTTACAAAATACATTATCTCTAAAGAAAACAAACATCAACAATTTACAGCTAGACAACCACAATTTACATACAAACTTAAACAAATAAAAAATTCAAAAAATGAAATATAAAGCCTATATTAAAGTATCATCTATTTACCCTTAAACATCAACTAGTATAAACATAGACTATTCATACATACATCCAATTTTATAAAAAAATAATGAAACCACAAAAATGTAACTAATAGCTAAATATATACAATTTACATCGAAAATAAAAAAAAAATTAAACAATAGTATCTCAACATATGAAACATAAAAACATAACTAATTTACTGTTGAACCTAAGCAATTCCAGTATGACTATATACACACTTAGACAATAATCACTAGTACTAAAAAAAAGTGAAACATAATGTGTTTATAACCAAACATCAACAATTTACACATAAACATGCACAAAATCAAGCAGAAACATAGGCAATTTAAAAGCAATTTAACATAAAGTATAATCATAAAGTTTAAAAATACAACATCATCTATTTACAACTAAACACACAACTCTTTACTTTTGTCAAAGTGTTTGTAGCTAAGTGGCAAGCTGAGACACCCCGTAACCATGAGGTCACGGGTTCGATTTCCAAAATGGGTGATTATATTCTCTGAATAGAGATTAGTGGTGATTTGCACCTAGAATCGATTGATAAATTCGTCTTGTTGAATAAGTGTAATTGTAATGCTTTATTTCATGTTAATTAATAATTTAAAAAAACTAAACATACAAAAATTACATAAAATTCTAAACAAAATTGAACTACCAACAAACGCATAAAAAGCATAGATAAAACTAACTGAAAATTGAGAAAATACACAAACATCAACAATTACTAGCCAAACATACGCCATTAAAGTTCAAATATCAACAATTTCAAGCGAAATATACTGTTACGGGAAATGATTAAAAATCATCAAAATTAAACGACAAAACTGAAGAATCGAGAGAAGAAACCTGAGAATCAAGGAAATGACAAGGTAATGGCTCATGTGTACGCTTGAGAAGACGATCGGAAAAGCTTCGAATTCCGGCCAACATTTTCAAAACTTGATCAAATGAAAAAAAAACGAAACCATAGGAATGTAGATCGGGTCAGGCTACTCAAATATGCAATCATATTTAAGATTGGTTGCCGGACGACGGAGATATCACCGGAGAGAATATCGAAATCGGGAGAGAGATGAGGGAAGAGAGAGAGAGAAGGAAAATGAGAAAAAATAACTGAATATTAGATATTTATATGACTCAAATAACCGAATTAACCAAACCCGAATACTAAGATTCGAAAATTAAACCCGCAAAATTTAGAAACTAAGGCAAGTTGATTATAATTATATATGTTTGTGTATTTTCGTGGAACTCTCGTAATTTCTATGACCCATATAAGTATTAGTAATTAAACAATCCACCTATCCCCTCAAAACAGACATTATAAAAATGGATATGTATGGATTGCGAGCTTGGCTCGTTCGATTAAATGTTTCGAACTCGAATTTTATAATCGTTTTGATATTCAATTGAGTAAGGTTAAACTCATTGATATTAAAAAAACTCAATTAAATGGATCTATTTTATTTTATTTTTTTAAAGAGCTCAAGTCAAACGATTCAACTGGAACTTACATTTTGGACTTAAACTCAAGTTTGAAATACAGCTATGTTAATGGATAGAGCTCGATTTTGCTTTTGGGACTCAAACGAAAGTTTGAAATATAACTATATGTTTTAACGAATAGAGCTCGATTTAATAGTATCTCAAGCCAAACTTTAGATCAGCTCAAACGACACGCGTATGATGGCGTGGCGTTGGGCGCGTCGCGGCACACCGTGTTGTGCCACGATGTGCGTCGTGCGCTAGCAGCAGCTCAGCTGCTGCCACGCATCCCATCCAATTTGTTTTTTTTCTAATTTTTCATATTTTGTCTAATTTCAAACGAGAATAACTCAAAAAATAAAAATATAAAAAATAAATAAAAATCATCAACGGGTTCGTCTCTTCGAAATCTACAAATAGATACCACACTTAACTATTCTTTTTATCATTCCATCTCGAACATATTTTACTCTTAATTAAACTTAAAATTGTAAAACAACCTCTAAAAATACAAGTTGATTAATTTTGAATTCTAAAGTTGCATCAAACTTCATGCATTTACCATTTTTAATCGTACCGCCAAACTTCATAAATTACTGAAAAATGAAGTTACCCCACCACTAACAAATAATAAGTAATCTCAATTTTACATAAAAATTACACATTTTGCCACTAAAAGTACAATTTTCCCCATCTTCTTTATTTTTATCATTACTTTAACTTTTCGCATAAAACGTAACTATGCATTAACTCTAATGTATGAAGTTTGATGGAACGAAGGGAGTATTATATATGTTAAATATGTTTTTAGCAAAATAAAAGAAATATTTTTTTAATTTTAAATCTTAATTAATTATAAAACGACTTAAAAAAATATAATTTTATTCATTTCAACATTCAAGTACTCTTATAATATGAATAATATATAAATAGAAAAAATAAAAAGATAAAAAAGAATTATAACGACGATGCATCACTGTAGTAGTAAAATACGACGATGCGTCATCACACGTTCACATTGAAGGTGGTCTGGAAATGCAATAATCAATTCAGATAGGCTAGTTAAACATCACTATCCACAAGGGATATTAGTTATAGATATAAGTGAGACTTGGGGAACTGGTGAAGGACGGCACTACTAGCTCCAGTAAACTAAACATTATTCATTTATTAGAGTTGGTATACCGCGCTTAGTACGGTGTTCGTGTTTTTTCCAGTGAAACTATACTTAAAATTATTGGTGTTAAATGAAATCGAGAGTAAATTTTAACATACACTTATTTTTCTAATATCTACTTATCTCATCCACGTCACTACCTGAGTATCACACTCTACTTGGAAGTCATCATCATAACTTTCCCATTGACTTCTTTGCCATGAGTTATGGTAGGTATCAATACCATATAACCTTCTCTTCTTGTTTGATAGTCCTTGAACGATAGACACATGAAGTTCTCCTCTAAGTACTCTCGTAAGACTTGTTACGTCTAGGCACGACTCATTTTTTCTCGGACTCCATCATTTCCTAGGTGTTGACCGCAAAATGACAAATGTC
>JAYMSP010005829.1:0-12829 GCA_036897095.1 Plantago elongata | reverse complement strand
TATATATATATATATCAATAGTTGTTAACTTTAAAAGTGTGTCTTTTGTTAATTTAAGATCTTCATTTCCATGCTTAATCTCAATGTTGTGTCTTGCCATAAATAATGATTACAACATGAGAAAGCTTTCAGCATATAATCATATGAATTTGGCCTTTCAATAATGTGACATTGGACACTATTGATGTGCCTTTCATAATTGGCAAGACTGATCCTATAAATTCTTTTTAAGAATTTAGGCTAATATATGCCACTGAGCACAAATTTGTTATAGTACAAACTCTTGTATGATGATGAAATCAAGTCGTGCACTTGTGCTATGTCTTCTCGACATAATTCATCTTTTGGGGGTATATATACACATGAGCATAATGCTCCCCCCAAATACGCATGGCATTGTTAGAAATAGTCTCATAATATAAGTGATATTGATCTTTCATATATTCCAACTACAAGTTGAAAAATTTATAAAGATTAATACTACCAACTTCAGGTTGGAAGTTATCACTTTCTTTGCATCACCATCAATAAAATATATTTAATATGTGTGTAAATACTATCTTTGTCTAGCTAATCAAATCTAGAATATTGAACCATTTGTTGATGGATTTATGCTTTGGATATTAACCATGTGTTGATGGATTTATCATGGTCCATGATATGTTTGCGGACAAATATTTTAACATCCATCAATCATTATAACACTTTGGTGGTTATATCCTTAAGATTTAAGATCTGAGGATCTTTGATGGTAAAGTATTCAACTTTTTAAATTTTCATCGGGGATGGTGAAGAAATATATTGCATATGCCTTATCTTAGCTATATACTTATATCACATATTCTCACTTTAGAGAATATGATTTTGTATTTTATCACCACTTGAAAAGCCTCTTTTAAAACTTGAGCTTGGATATAATTCGCCACTAAGTGGTTTAAATAATACCATATGATGAGAAAAAGAAATTCAAGGAAGTAATAAACTAATTAATTATCTCGTAAGAAGATAAGTAATAGTTTTATCTTTTCAAAGATATGTAGCTCCATTGATGACATCATTCGTATGTAAGCTCCAAGACTCGAAACTTGTAAGTGATCATACTAATACACATGACATCTCCTATCAAAATTTTTTGCCACGATCTTAAGTATGTTATTAGTATGCCATCTTCCAATGTTGACTTCATGCATCTTTAGAATGAATTACAAAAAAAAAGAACTTATTAGTATATAATCTCAAACAGTAAAACAATGATATGAATAATTGTTGAGAAATTGAGCGATAGAGGGATGATGTAATAAGAAATCTCTTATTCATGATGATCATCATTCATTGTCCATTGGAACTCTCTTTTTCTTCTAGCTTTTCCTTTAGGATTATAGTGCACATTTTATGTCAGTTGGTTGAGCACCATCGTGCTGAAAATGTGTTGAGAGAAAAAGAGAGAAGAGCATGAAAAGAGTAGAGAATATAATAATAGAGAGATGAGGAGTTCATTCTTGTGTGTGTTATATACAATGAGTACAAATAAGGTTTTTATACAAGTGAGAAGCGATATGAAGAGACAAGTCATCCTAATTGTCTATATTAAAATCTTCATTCACTACCTTGTAACCTCTCACCCACTAACTCATATTAACAACAAACACCATTAATCCATTCTTTCATCCATTAAATAATTTCAACTAATGGACATTTATCCATATAAGTTTTTGTGTGTTTGATAAGATTAAAAGCAACTAAACGTGGAAATATATTAACTTAATCGCGTGTGAATTATCTAAATTTTACAAAAGAAACTGACCCGAACCACTAATCGGTCCGAGCCCTGACCCTTTGGACCAGCATAGTTACTCATGGGCAACTCTCGGGGTGATATACTGGCCCCAATGTACCAACACTTGTCCTTTCCTACACACTTTGGCCTCACTCGTGCGGGAACTTCCCAATTAATCACCCATCCTAGAATTGCTCCAGAGCAAGCACACTTAATTCTGGAGTTCTTCTAGGTGGATTTCCGAAAAGAAAGGTGCATCTTGTTGATATGAGTAGCGTTCTCAATCCCTTTAAGCTCTATGGATCTGCTTGGAATTCTGAGGCATTATAGAAACTGCTTGGATGTTTTTGTAGTGGTTAAGTCCAATTAATTAAGTGAGAGAGGGTAAAACATGAATTATATAATTCGGTCCATTAACTAATCTGGTGGTATTTCTTTTTATAATAGTAATAGATAGATTACAAATAAATGGTTCTATTTAATAATTTTGTAGCAGCCTACAAATTCATTTGTCAAACTTAGGCATTTTAGCAAGAACCGAGCATTAAAGCGGAGTTCGTAAATTCTCAAACTTAATTTCTTATCATCTAAGTTAGCCCATCCCTTTTTCAGTCCAACTTCTCTTACCAGTCCATCGTCTAATCCATCTCTAAGTCCATATCTTTAACCTAAATTAGACCTAATATAGTTTTCCAGCAGTTTCAGACACCACACACGTTAATCTTATTCCCAGACATCTATACGTCTTCTTCTTCAGACATTCACCGCCCTTTCTTCCAGCTATGGTGTGTAACATTTTTTAATCAGAAAAATTTTAGAGATATCTATTTCAGGTAAGTTTCCCTAGAACTTGCATTCACGATTATTTTGTTGATTACAAGTTATTGTGTTATCATTCATGTTCATGTTTATGTGTAGCATCGTAGTTGTTGTGTTATGGATGCAATTTCAGTTTTTGCCTAACACAAAAGAATTCATAGATTTTTAGGAATGTATGAAGGTTAGCCGCATGTGTGTATCTATTTGTGTGTTTAGATAGTTTCTTACTTTTCTAGTTGGCCTTGAGTAGTTGCAATAGTACTTGTGTATATTCTTACACTATATTGTAACGCCTCACTTTTTTTTAAAAAATTAATTAATTATTAGAGTGTACTAGTTTGTCTGATACTTTAAAATTCATGGTCATATAAAGCTATTGAAACTAATTCGCTCTCGACAAATGAAGTTTGATTTATAACATCCATTCAAAAAATATATGTGTTTGGAGTATCGGTTTAGTATTTTGATCACCCAACATAATGATACATTCTAGTTTAAAAATGTGTTTAATACTCTTAGTTCACTTGAACATTATAAAGAAGAAATACATCAAGTATGATAGATTTTAGAAATCTTATATGTTAGATCTTTTAATGTAATTTTTATTTAGTTCGAAGAAGACTAAGAAGGAGGCATCCAAGGTATTTGAAGACAAAGGAGGAAAGTCTCCTCAGATAGTTGTTTCCAGAAAGCTATGTATAAATTTGTGTTTCGTTTAAAAAAAAAAGTTACATCTAAGTTTCTGAGACAACAAGTTTTTGAGAGAAGGAACATGTGAAACTTCAGAAGGCTACATGTATCCGTTGGGACTACAAGACGAAATATAGTACATCGCATTTAATGCTCGACATAAATGTCACTATCTTTTTGCAGAACTTTCTGAAAAGAGACTTACACATGGGAGTACTAATTCCAAGATATGAACGGATTGAAATTGAAATATGTCTAACGAATACTATTCAAAGGACTATCAAATTCATCTATAAATATCACCACTTAGAAGCTAAGAAATACACACACGAACTTCGCTCATATCTACTTTCAAGTAAGTATTCTCTCAAGCATTCACTACTCTCTCTAAACTTTCTGTTGCGACCAAAGCTCGAGAAATCACTAGTGGTTCTAAGTGTCATGATCCTTCAACAAGTGTTGTAATTTGTGAAAGAGTTGAATCTTTAGATAATTTTTTGAGATTCATTCTCTTGAACAAGTCTCATAAAATTGGGTAAGTTAAAGAGCAAGCTACCATACACTGCATAAGTATATTGTTAGGAATATCTGTTAGTATTTTTGATCAATCACCATATGACTTATCTTAGTACAGAAAGGTGACTATTACTCTTGGTTCACTTGAACATTGTAAAAGAGAAAATCACTTAGTATGTTAGTCTAATAAAACTTGTAATAGGATTATTAGGTCTCTAATGTAATTTTATATTTTGAAGAAGGCCATGAAGAAGAATCCTAGCAATGGATTTTAATCGAATATTTAAAGACTGAAGATTGCACATGTTTTTGAAGACATAAGGTTAAGTCTCCTGAGATAGACTATGATCAGAAAGCATATTGTATAGTGTATAAATTACACATAACAAGTCTCTGAGCATATGACATTACTGAGTTCAGGAGCATGCTAGCTTTCAGAAAGGCTCATGTGTCCGTTGAGACTACATGACAAGAAATAGTACGATGCATTAATTACATAGGCTGGAAAGTCCCTCAATGCATAGTCCTCTCTGAAAAATGAGAAAGGAACTTCTGAGTACTCATTTCGAGATATCAACAGATTAAATTTACTATTCAAACGACTCTCATATTCATCTATAAATATCAACGCTTAGAAGCTTAGAAATACACACATGAACTACGCTCATCTACTTACCAAGCAAAGTATTCTCTCAAGCATCTCACTACCATTCTCCAAGCTTTTTGTTGCGACTAACAAGCTCGAAGAATCACTAGTAGTTTTAAGTGTCCTGAAGCTAGAACAAGAGATTGTTATTCATGAAAGAGTTGAACTTTTGGATACGCTTTCATAAGTTCATTCTCCAGAACGGATACCAATTACTTGGGCCAGTATAAGAGAACCTACCATTCATTGAATAAGTGTATCAAGTAGTATTATCTCTTCTAAGCTCTATGAAATTATAGCTTAAATGTTATACGAGAAGCTTCTTTGACAATGAACTTATAACCAACACCAACAAGGCGTGGAGTACATGAAATACTTGATTTGGGAAATCAAGGAATAGCTCCAAGGTTATCTTGAGTACATGAAGTACTTAGCTCAACTCAGGGGGAACATTTGGTTGGAACCATTTGTTTGTAGGGATCTTAGAATATGATATATTGTAAGGAGAACTAAATTGTCTGTTCTAGTGAATTCCAGGTCTCAGAAAGGACGAAGTGGCCTAGTTGGAGGATTACGCCACCTCCAGATACCACTATACTTGCTGTGTTATTTACTTATTTTGTATTTACATTCCAACATAACACCCACACACATTTACTACTGCAATGCACAATCTCATTTATCTATCGCTTCAGTCTTCCGCTCTCTGAAATTAAGTATAAAAAATCCACCAGTTTCTGAGAAATAGGGTTTATCAAGAAAAGTTTGAAAAGACTATTCACCCCCCCTTCTAGTCTTTTCCTTTGCCGTTATCTGGACCAACAAGTGGTATCAGAGCAGGTGGTTCTCAAGCCTTTTGCACTGAACCTCAATCCCCCATGTAGGTAAAGGTTTTTATCGCTTTTCGAGGACGTTTTAATTTGTGTGTTAAGTGTGGAGGTATGTCTCTAAGTGATGTTCCGATTCTGAAGCCCGAGAATTACGAGGAATGGAAGAACAACATGATGTTGCTGCATATTGAAGCTATCAGTGATAAGATGATCTATGTCATCAAGGAAGGACCAATCAAAATCAGATATCTTAAACAAGTCATAGGAATATCTGATGTCGGAGAAACGCTGATGCTGAAGGTAGTGACACTTCGACTAGTGATAGTGGTCCTGTTGCTACTAGACAAGTTAAGTATGAAGAGAAACCTCGTGAACTCTGGACATCGGAAGATGCTAAGAGACATAGGTTGGATGGTCAAGATCGTAACATCATCATTCGATCGACACCGGAGCATATACAGTGCAAACTGTGATGTGCTAAGACGGTGAAAGTTGCCTGGCAATTGATTGAAGAAATTTGTGTCGGAATTGAGAAAACCAAGGAAAACAAGTTCGAAGTTTTGAAATTGAAGTTCCAAAACTTCAAACAGGGTCCCACTGAAACTCTGGAAGAACTTGATTTTCAGTTTACTACTCTCATGAGTGATATGGCTGCACTTGGAGAAAGTGATAGATTTTCGAATTCTGATAAGGTGAAAACCATCGTCTAGGTTTGAACCAAAATTGGGAACACACCCAATATTTCTAGTTTAACCAGGGAATGCCACAAATAACACTAGGGGAATTCTTTTCACATTTAGCCACTGTGAACTATGAGACAACCCAACGAGGATTGGTTGCAGCTGAAAAGTTGCAAAGTGTTGCTCTAGTCACACAAGATACTTGTGAAAAGAAGGATACCAAGGAAGTATCTGAATAAAATGCTCTTGTTGTGCATCACATGAAAAAATATGTGAGACAAGAGATAGAAAGAAGAAAAGAAAAAGAGAAGCTGAAAAAGCATTTCGGCCCAAATTACCATCAGTACAAGAACATCCAAATGAACAACTCCCTGAACAACCCTGCTCAGGAAGCTGTTAGTACTGAAGTCTATGAAATTGGAAATTACATCGTCTTCTATTGTCATAGACTTGGTCACTTCAAACGTGATTGTCCTGCTTTTAACAAGCTTAAGATGGGTGACAAAAAGGAAAGAAAAACTTTCAAAAGGACTCAGTGGACCTTGCTCGCTGAAGAGAGAAAGAAGATCCAAATTCAACTTGATGCTCTGGATATTTAGTCAGAATCTGAAGTTGAAGACTCAGAAGACTCAAAATTACAATCACCAAAATTGTGCGAGATTACTCACGATGTAATCGACTTTGGCCAGAAGAAGAATGAAATGTGTGGAGTTGTTGAGATTGTAGGTCTTGGCATCTCCAACATTGAAAAATGCCTTATGGCTGATGAGGTAATGAATACATCACAATTCATGTACTACAAAAGTGATGATGACAATACAAGGATTTGGAGTTGGTCAAGAGTGAACTTGATCGATATGAGAGAGAATTCTTGGTTGTTGAATCAAAGAACAAGGTTCTGGAAGAAAACAAAGAAACATTTGAAAAAGAGGTTTCTATCTTGACCAAGGTATTTGAGAGAAAGGATGCTGAAATAGCATCACTTAGATCTCAAATATCGGAGAATGAAAATTCTCATGAGCTAGCCTTGAATGAGCTAAATGGGAAGTTGAAGAAGGTTCTTTCTAAAAATGATGAACTCTGAAAGAAAGAAGTTTCCTTTAAATCATTTGTCAAAGTTAATGACACTCTCACGGAGCTTCAATCTTATCTGAGAGACCTTTTTGAGAAAGGAGGACTTGGACTTGATGCTCAACCAAGTAGCTCCACTCCTTTGAGAAAGAGTGATGGAAGGTTTACCTTTGTAAAAATTCAACATAAAGGTTCCAACGAAATCTATAGCATCGGTCAATTAGAAAAGGTTATTAACAAAGAAAAGGCAGTTGCGACAAAACCTTTGAAGGAACAACAAGTCCCAAAGAAACTTGTGGAAAAGGTTTCTGAAAAGAAACATGATCCTCTGACTTGTGATCATCCACGATGTTGTATAACTAGGAAGGTAAGTATCACTGGACTTGGTGTATTTTCCATTGTACCATTCTATGGATATAGGGATGATGCAAAAACTAGTAAGGCTGCTGAAAATCATGTTCAGAAAGTTAATGTTCCTCGAAATGGTATTGGCTATCATGCTATTGGGAAGGTCCTCATGCAACAATATAAGGAAGGACAAGAATGATGGTGGAAATCTAGAATTGCTTATAACAATATCAGAAATGGAAGTAATCCTAAGCCACTGAAAAACTGAATGCCAGGGCTAGAAGAAACTTGGCCAGGAAGACTAAGCTTGCTGAAAAGCAAACTCAGAAACCTGACTGGTCTATGAAGCCACCACGAGGAACACCAAGGAACACTCGAAGAAGGAAGATCGATCTTAGATTCGATGATTCTAAAATTCCTCCTTATATTCCAAGTAGACAAAAACCTTCTCCTAAGAGATTCATTCATAAATGGATTCCCACAGGAAGAACGTTTAGTCTAAGTCGTTCTTTTTCTGAGGCACGAACCTAACTCCTGTTTCCTGTTTTGTGCAGAACGCTTCTTGGACTAAGGCTCAATGGCTATTTGACACGGAAAGCACATGACAAGAGACAAAGTAACCTTGGTCGATTATAGAGTATGTGATACTAGACCAAATATCAAGTTTACTGGTGGAGAATTAATCTTTCTATAGGAGTTGGAAACGTCATATTGGGACCCATTACAATCTCTGACGTATTACATGTTAAATGTTTGAAATATAATCTTTTAAGCATGAGTCAGTTTGCAGATAGGGGATATTCGGTGAGGATCAAATAGAAATTATGCAAATTGATTAACAATGAGTTAAAGCATACAGTCTTGGTTGCTTGGCGAAATGGAAGTCTATATGTCGCTGATTGGACATCTGCCACAACTGAAGAATGTCTCATGGTTACAATCAGGTCACACTGAAGAACACTAGTTATGGCACAAGAGAATGAGTCACTTGAATTTCAAAAATCTCAACAAATTTGCCAAGAAAGAGTTAGTGGTTGGATTACTTAAAATAACATTCAGAAAGAATGGTGTCTGCTCTGCCTGTCAATTAGGGAAACAATCCAAAACCTCTTTCAAGTTCAAAACCAGACATTCATGTGTCAGACCACTGCAACTATTGCACATGGATCTTTTTAAATCCTCTGTAACTAGTTATGCAGGCAAGAAGTATGGTCTAGTTGTTGTAGATGACTTCTCTAGGTTTACCTGGGTTGTCTCTGTGAAACAAAACTCTGATGCTAGGGTGGAGATACCAAAATTGCTGAATAAGTTTGAAGTCATGAAAAATGATAAGGTATATGCAATCAGCACAGACCATGGTACTGAATTTGTCAACCAATACATAAAGGAGTTTTGTATATGCAAATGTATATAAAATCAATTATCTTCTGTAAGGACACCACAACAAAATGGAGTTGTTGAAAGGAAGAATATGACCCTTAAAGAAGCTGCAAGGACAATGTTAGCTGACACTGAAATAAGTGAAATTTATTGAGTTGAAGCTGTAAATACAACATGCTACACTTAGAACAGATGCTTGATAAACAAACACCATGACAAAGCTCCTTATTAGCTTTTTGTTGGTAGACCCCCTAATATCAAACATCTGAAAGTGTTTGGTTGTAGATGTTTTGTTCTTAACAATGGAAAAGAATATTTGAGAACATTTCAACCAAAGGTAGATGAAGGTGTATTTCTTGGTTATTTTATGAATAACAAAGCCTACAAAGTATACAACAAAAGAACAAAGAAGATTGAAGAATCAGTTCATGTGGTATTCTATGAAAGAAGCAAGAAAATACCCCTTGATGAAGAACTCTCAGACAGGTTCAAAGAACTTATGATTAAGGATCCTGAAGAAGAACTCATAGAAAGGAGAAACTTCGTCATTAACTAAGAGGATGAGTCTAACGAAGAAAAGCATGATGTGCCTAGTAACAACTAGATGACTCATAGACATGATGAAAAAATTTCTATGAAAATTCCAGAAATGGAAACTGAGAATATTCATCGTAGAGACCTTTCTGGGAATAACTTTTCTGAAAATCGTAATCCATGAAATCTCTCATACTGAACAAGTGTTTGTTATTTACCACACTTCTAGTGTACAAAATATCACTGATACTGAAGAAGTATCAAGTCACAATCGTAGTGATTCACATTCAGATCACATAAAAGCTTTATTATTAGATTAAAGTAATAGGATTCTTCTCCCTTGTTAGGAAAGCAACGAGACCCTTTAATAATTTATAATAAATATTTAGTGACCTTACTAGTTCAAAACCCATTAGGAAGTGGATTAGAGATCATCCTGCAAAAGATGTGATTGGTCCCATTGATCAAGGTGTTAGAACTAGGAGAGCAATCGCTGAAAATGCTGATTCTCTCTTTGGATGTTTTATCTCAAACTTTGAACCTAAAACTATTGAAGATGCATTAAAGGATCAAGACTGGATCCCTGCAATGCAAGAAGAGTTGGATCAATTTGAGAGAAACAATGTCTGGAAACTAGTGAAAACACCCATTTTATGTGATAACACAAATGCTATTACGATGACCCAGAATCCCAAGTTCTATGCTGGAACTAAGCACATTGATGTTAGACATTACTTCATCAGAGACCATGTTGAAAAAGGTAATATAGAGATTTTAAAAGTTGGTACTGAAGATCAGCTTGTAGATGTCTTCACTAAGCCACTCAAGGAAAGTAGGTTTTTAACCTTAAGACTCAGTTTTGGGTTAATGGAGTTTCCAAAGAATTGAAAAGTTCTAAATCTGTAAAAGAGTGAGTAAGAACAGAGAAAAGGAAACATGCTTCTGAAACAGGTATTTAGGTAACATATATGAAAAGAAGGATGCTAAGGAATCTTAGATATGAGACTCAGAAAACCTAAGGTTTTCTGGAAAAAGGAATCTAGAGAGGCAAGTTGTATATAGTCCATAAGTATATAAAACTAGAACTCAAATATTATGGACATGCCAATTTCTAGTTGTATTTTCTGAAAAGGGAAGTCAGAAAACCATTTAAGTCATGAAGTATGGGGAAACAAATAATCCTACAGAGTACAAATTTATGAGAGTCAAACATGTCTAGGATTTTGTGTTTTTACCATTTTTATGATAAGTAACATAAAACAAGACTTGCTCTCTGAATGATAAGTCCAAAAGGTTTTATTCTATCACACTAACAGTGGCTCATGTATGTATTGCCAAAATTCATCAAGTGGACACGGGAACATTTGTTGATTGATATCATTGCAAAGGTATTCAACCATAGCCCTTGATGAATAAACGTTTGATCTCAACGGGTGAGATTAAATCTCGGCAAGTAATGCCTGTTGCAAAAACATTCATGGCCCACTAAGCATTAAATGCAAAGTAGAAACGTATACCATGCCGATGTACTGTACACAGTTACACATATGGAATTTCTATACGTATATTGTATCTATGTAATTATCACTTGCTATATATAAAGGATTTTGGTAAGAGACAAACACTTTTACCAGATCCGAAATTTTATCTTGCATCAAAATAGCAAAAACTCTCTAAGTTTTCTGCAAATCCTTATGTTAATCATCCGTTCCTTGTTTAGTCTTCTGAAAAGATAGACTAAATTCTCTCAAATTCAAACACTCACATCGATTACCTTACTCAAAACTCTACATAAGAGATGGCACCCAGAAAGACCTCTTCCAAGAACTCGGTTGCAACTGCTGAAGAGAAAGAGAATTGCAGGTGTTGAATAAATGCTTGTTGGGTGATTTCAACCCAAAGGACTGGACTTCCAGCCTCAGAATGGATTGGGGTGCTCATATGGTTGAAAAATACCTAAATGTTGCTATTTCCTCCACTCTAGACATAAACTTGGTTGTGAAGATGCTTGCAAAAGCACACATCAAGAAGTTTCTGAATGCGGCTCCTAGTGGCTTGTTTGGAATTTTACAATTCTTCCAAGGTCTACACTCGCACTGTTAATGATGTTAAAGAAACGTTCATTAAAACAAAGGTTCAAGGTATAGAAATATATCTTGATTGTAATGCCTTCTGCAAAATATTCTGTCTCAAGAATCGTGGTGCCAATTTTGAAATCAACACGAGAGACAAAGCTTTGAATGACAACGTCAGAGTACTATTTGAAGAGGCTGCAAATGACAAAATTGAAGACTGTCCATCCTCGTTCATTTTGGGAGATATAAGGACGAGACATCTCTTTGAATATTGGAATGTGCTTGCCAGCATCTTGCATCGTTGCTTCAATGAAAACAAAGGAGGCATAGGCCAGATAAGTCTAGAACGGTGGATGATCATGAGCATTCTTCAAAAAGAGCTGAATGATAGGAAAAACCCCTTCAATTGGGGAAGTACATTTTCATATAAAGTTTGTCAGCAAGGTCAAGGAGTTTGAGCCCAAGATAGTGAAAGGTCGTGCTGATACCAAAGCAAATATGACTATGGCCTTAAGATTTGCTATATGCTAGAGAAGTGTGGGGTAGTGCTGAGAGAGTGTTGGTCCAGACAACGACAAAGGAAAAGTCTAGAGGGGGGGGGGTGATTAGTCTTTTCAAACCTTTGTTCGAGAAACAGTCTTTCTCAGAAACTGTGACGATTCTGATACTTGCATTCAGAGAGCGGAAGACTTAAGCGATAGATAAACCTGATTGTGATTTGCAGTAATAATGTGTGTGTGTGTGTGTGTGTGTGTGTGTTGTGATAATGTAAGTACAATAAAGTAAATAACACAATAATTTATAGTGGTATCTGGAGGTGGCGTATTCCTCCAACTAATCCACTCGCCCTTTCTGAGACCTGGAATTCACTAGAACAGATAATTGAGTTCACCTTACAATAAATCTTAATCTAAGATCCCTACAAATAAATGGTTCGCAACCAAATGTTCCCCCAAAGTTTTTCCCTAGCTCCTCGAGCCAAGTACTTCCTGTACTCAAGATAACCTTGGAGCTTTTCCTTGTTTTTCCAAACCAAGTATTTCCTGTACTCCACGCCTTGATGGTGTTGGTTATATGTTAATTGTTAGGTAAGCTTCTATTATAACTTTTCATCTATGTTTTCAGAGAGCATGAAGAGATGACACTATTTAATAAACTTGTTCAATATATGGTAGGTTTTCCTTACTGATCCAAGTAATTGGTATCCGTTTTGGAGATTGAGCTTCATAAACGGTATCCAAAAGTTCAACTCTTTCACGAATAACAATCTATTGTTATAGGTTCAGGATACATAGAACTACTAGTGATTCTTCGAGCTTGTTAGTCGCAAAGAAAGCTTGGAGATTGTTGTATGAATGCTTGAGAGAATACTTGCTTGATAATTGATATGAGCGTAGTTCGTGTGTGTATTTTTCAGCTTCTAAGTGGTGATATTTATAGATGAATTTGAGAGTCGTTTGAAT
>JAYMSP010005828.1:0-12833 GCA_036897095.1 Plantago elongata | reverse complement strand
AATGTCCTGGCAAATACCTAAGGAGTGAGGTAGAAGAGATTACTATACTTGTACAAATAATTTGTAAATATGGTTTAGAAGTTGTTTGTATATTGTATCCCACGGATGAAGTCATTGTCTAATCTTTCTTTATTTTATAAATCCTAGCTAATAATATGATTAGTTTCCATATATTTCATACATTCGTGAGCACGAGTATAGAAATTTTCTAGTGCTCATCTGCAAGTTTTTCAATATTTGTGGGTTTTCCAGTGTAATTTTCGTATTCAAAAAAAAAAAGTAATTTTCAAAACACGACTTCAGGTTCCATGCCAAAGCAGCATAAAAGCATAATGGAATTTGAAACTGTAAAAGGGTATATGATTCATTGCATAAAATTTCTCTCAACGTACACTGGTAGTACCACATAACTGATAGGAAACTTAGCAAGGAATATATGAGTTTTCTCCCTGCACATGATATTGTATAAGTTAGTTGACCTCTAACCTGTGATAGCTGATCCTTGTCCTCATACAGAGCCTTATTCTGTACAAGAATATCTGCTTCTTTTGCCTGGTAACATCAATGCAGTTCTTTTTAGAAACTAGACACAATAATTTGATTATAAAAATGTGAAAAATGAAGAAAGATAAAGAAACTAAACAACAAATTATTTCAAAAGATGAGATAAGGAAAAAAAAACAAAATGGGATAGCAGTAAACCTTAAGCGTCCTAAAGCGTTCACCTAATGGGGATAGCCCATCAAGGATACGAGACAAATAATCAACTGGGCGTGCATGTTTAAAGAAGGCGTGCTTCAACAACTTTTCTGCACTAGGCCTTTTTTTGGGATCCTTCACCAAACACGCAGCAACCAGTTCTTTGAAAGCCTGCAAAGTGATGTAACCTTCAGCAAAAACACAAGACCTTCATTAAGTCATTAACTTTCTCCATAAAACAAGATACCTTGGAGAATCTTTTATCTCGTTCATAATCCAGTCCTGGCGGTGCATTTTGTAGGGTCATCAGCAGAACCTGCATTTAGTGGTGTGGAAGAATATTAGGATCAAAACCTGGATGTCAAGATGGAATTATAGAGTTAAGGGTAGATGAAGCACCTTCATTGGAGGATATTTGGAAAATGGGGCGTGGCCATGAGCAAGTTCAAGTGCTGTTATTCCAAATGACCAGATATCTGCTCTGGTAATGCAGAAATAGTATTAAAAAACTGAGATGAATGAAGAATTTAGGGGTTTGGATGCATCAAAAGTTGTTGGATAGAGATACTCACTTAAAATCATACCCATGTAACTGCTGCATGACTTCAGGAGCCATCCTGGTACATCAGAAACATACAGTAATAAGCAACCCCCCCCCCAAAGAAAAAGAGAGGGGAAGAGCCAGGTTCTATTTTGAGAAAGGAAAAAGAAAAGCGCATTCCATCATGATTATAAAAATACAACCATGAGACACTTTACCAGCATGGTGTGCCAACAAATGTGTTCCTCGAACGCTGTCGATCACCAGTGTCAAACATGCATGCAGCAACTCCAAAGTCTGCTAACTTAACTGCACCATTAGCATCAACCAAAATGTTTCCCGCCTGCAAAATTAACAAAGGGGAAGAATATAGTGATCCACCCGCAGTTCGTTCTAAAAAGAGAAAACGGAGAGGAGCCCTTGGGCTGAAAGAATGGACATCAATCACACACACACGAACATACACAAACGTATGGATCTAAACTAAGTGGGGCCAAAATATGGATGGATTATACATATCCTAAAAAGGACTTCGATGTCTCGCAGAAGCAACCAAGTCCAAATATCTGGCAAGCATACGGGGATCCAAAATACAATAAACTGATAGTACTGAAAAAAAAAAAAAGACATGGATAAAACATCAATTAACTTAAGATAATATCATACGAGGATAATACCTTTACGTCTCTGTGGATGTGTCCCTGGCCATGAACATAGACAAGAGCTTTAAGAACTTCGCGTAATAATGTAGCAATAACAGGCTCATCAAAGCCTTCTGGGAATGATGATTTCATAATATGGAGGCATGAACCACCAGACATGTATGGCATTACAACCCACAGGTGATGTCCGGTGGTGAACGAACAGTGTGCCCTCAAGACATTAGGGTGATCAATCAAGATCATGGTTTGCACTTCTCTCCGGATGCCATCCTATTCACATATACCAACCCAAATAACAAATCAGAAAAGTAATTAAAATGCTGCACGATTAGAAAAGCATTATACGACGAATATGATTTTTAAAACTAGAGATAGAAGCATGTAGTGTTGTCGTTAAGTTTTGCATGACCTAATTCCTGCACTTTTTTCAGCAAAACCCAGTGCTCCGGTGTTTTTAAAGACAGATTATGCTCTTTCAGCCCAATATTAAGCAAAATTTACACATGCGATCATCGTCCGAAAAGCACGGCCTACATGTCTCATTCAATCATCCTCTCTCTTTTGGGCCCCCATTGAAGAAGAGTAATGACATAAGATTAGTGATATTATTAGCAAATAACGTCGTTTCACAAATTGAAGCAAAAGTGTAGCAAAACTCTCTTCCAAACACCCCACCCCCATTTGGTAAGTCTATAATACTATCTTCTGTCATAGCAGTGCACAACTCTAATGTCTAGCAAACCGCTCACATTCCAACTGGATTAAAGCTATTTAGAAGTTTACATTCATAGTATAAGAAATTTAAAGAACAGGCTCAAAAGTGATGCTTTTCAACAGTTTCACCGTGCATATGAAAATCGCTGAATACAAATTAATAAAGATATAGACGTACATTTTCGCGAGAAGATAACATACCAAATCATTATTGCACTTCTCCAGATCAAGAACTTTAATTGCAACTGTCTCATTGCGTGGGATACAAACTGCCCTATAAACAGTAGCACTGACCCCTTCCCCCACTTCCTCACACAATTTGTAATCTTCCGCACTGAGGGGAAACTTATCTGATACTTGTTCCATGATTTTCTACTGGACCTTATTTAAGTTCTAGCAAAGCTCAAACGAGTATGCGCACAATCCTGGAGTTGAAATGCGTTGATATCATCCCACAATTTTACACTGTAACGAAATGTATACAGTATCAGCCCGTTTTACAACCCAAAGATTCTGAGGCCATGCAATGAAACAAATCAATGTACAGCAGACCTTGGACATAAAAGATGAGATAAATTATTGCAATGATCCGTTTCTATGCAGGGGAGTTATCCAAACCACAAGAGTTTCTAGTCTAGAATAAAACTAGCTTGGTTGCCCAGTGCACACAATATCATATACCTGCCGAAACGAAACAAAAACTGTCATTGAAAAAACAAATTAAATTGAAGATGCTTTTTATTTTTAATCCTGGTCAAATTCTCAAATTTCTAGTGAACAGTGTGACCATCTTGAATTCCGATATAGTAAATAAAATAAAAATCTTAATCTTTCTAGACTTGTTGAGGAATTAAGCGGCAGGAAACAAGCAGCAACAGCATACAAGTCTACTAAAATCTACCTCGATTTACCTTATAAGTTTGAAAGCATGTATGTAGGACTAAAACTTTAGAAATCACAGAATATCGACATCAAGTTGAATATGGAAGAAAATAAACTATATCCACCAAGTGGAAAAGTGTAGAAAAAAAATATCAATGTATGACTATAGGATTCTGGATAGCTGAATATGAAATAAAATAAACTACAGCCACTCAATAAAATATCAACGTATATAATGTATGACTATACGAGCCAGGTCCGAGCAGGAACTTATACAGTGATCATGCATTATTGCATTACTCAATCCTCTCGTGGGAAACTATTCTTCAGAAAGACATGGTAATACATTTCTGCACAATAATCGATATAAGAATAAATTGCGGACAAAACTTTGTGGATTTAATGCATTACTCAATCTTCTCATTGGAAACTACTCTTCAGAAGGACGCAGTAATACATTTCTGCAGAATAAGTGATAAGAGAATGAATTGCTGATGAAACTTTGTGGATTTTATGCATCACTCAATCTTCTCATTGGAAAATAATCTTCCAGAAGCACACAGATATACATTTCAAGATAACATGACAATAATTGAAAGGAAAATGTGTTTCAGATGAAACAATTTATCTGTTGCTTTTTGACAAATAAAGCTACCTTTACTTCTCCAATAACTACAGAGGTTACGATCAAATTGAACCTCAGTATATTCATGTATCAGTTTTCTCATGAAACTAAATCAAATTCCAATAAAAAACATCATTAAAGCACAAAACTATAACTAAACCAAATACCACTCAAACGCATTCACACAACCACATCCTCTAGCATCAATCCGTATGAATTAGAATTAAAATCGCGAGAACCTGACAATAATCGAAAGGAAAATTTGTTGCAGATGAAACAATTTATCCGTAACTATTTGCCCAATAAAGCTACATTCACTTCTCCAATAACTACATCGGTTAAGATCAAATTGAACCGCAGTATATTCATATATCAGCTTTCTCATGAACCTAATCAAATTCCACTAGACCTAATTCAAGCATAACTAAAATCAAATTCCAGTAAACAACATCATTCAATCACAAAACCAAAACTCAACCAAATTCCACTCAAACGCCTTCACACAGCCACATCCTCTAGCATCAATCTGGATAAAATGAGAAATTAAAATCGCATTTCCACATAGAAACTAAATCTGCACCTTAAAATCAAACACCACGCCAGGATTTTTAAAAAAAACTTGAAAAATCACTAAAATTACCAGAGATTGGAGAAGAAGCTCATGTAGCTGAGACTGAGAAGTTACCAAATCATCGACGGTTCCGCCATCGATGAATTTGATGAGAAAAAAAATCGATTGGAATCAAATCTCTGTTCCTGGCTAGTCTTAAGGTGGAATCTTTCACCGTTCTCAATTTTACGGCTCGACTGATTAAAATGATGAAGATTAGAATATTTTCGGGTAAATAGCAGTACCTGCAATTGTTGTTATATCTCTGTCTAGTGACTCTAGTGGACGTGTATTGCTTAAATTCTTCCAAAATATCTTCTTTCCCCTTTTTGATTCGTGAAATTATTGTAAAATTCATGATTTTTAAGGAAGGCATGAATAAAAAGTTTATATAGCATCGACTCGACTACGGTTGGTACAAGACGTTATACTATAGTGAACTAGTGAAATGAATCATATGTTGCGTATATATGTTAAGAGATAAAAGTAAACAAAGAGATATAGTTTTGATTGTTTTACGTTTCTTGTCAGGTTTGAATTTTGACATTTTATGAAACTCGTGATGCTTGTGCACGAGGGAAGTTTTAAGATGTAGTGAACGCATACAATGTACTTGTATTGATCCAGGTTCATTGATGAGTGGTGAAGTTTCAAAAATTAGTTACCGTAAACTGTGTGTTATAATTAAAATATAGTTAATTACTTTTAAAAAACTACAACGTAATAATACGATGATGATTAAATCAAATATATAAGTTATATATAATGTAGAGTACTTGAGTAGAATTTGATAGTATAATTATTAATTAAGTTTATTTTTTTAAATATATTAAGCCAACTAATGCATGTGCAATAAAAACAATTATTCAATATTAATGTCACATTTTTCCATTCTTAACAACGTTACAAATTTATTTTACCCTCAATACTTTACTTTCTATATGAATCTTTGTATAAAGTAAAATATGTCATATGAACCTAAATGAATTGGTAGTAAACTCAGGACACTAATAAAGTACTTTGACAACTCATATTTCATTTCAGTCAACGTTGTTTTGTGGATAAAAATTGTCAATATTATTATTTTGTATGAATAATTTATGCACTATATTGTTCCGAAATCATGTCATGTAACATACATTCCATGATATTATACATGGTATTGTCCATAAAATAAAAATTAAAGCGTAATATTTAATAGATAAACAATCAATGTTAAGTGTGTGATATTCTATATTGATGGTGAATTTCCTCGATATGTGTAGGAATCATGCTCATTAATATAGGTGCTATGAAGTTTGCGACGGACGTCATTCCTTATAGTGACTTCGTAGGAAATAGTTTAACTTTCATGATAATAAAGACCATTAACTACTTAAATGTAGTTGTATTTTAAATTACTCTAGATTGTTAATTTATATTACACTAAGTAGAAATTTTAAATATCATATACACCCTCCGATTCAATCAAAAATTTATAAGCTTTAACTTTCTTTTAGATTAAGAAAATTATAATAAAAATAATAATTTGTAAGAGGTATTATATTAGTAAAGTTGTAAGTGGTTGATAAATTAAAATATAGATTGAATAAAGTGAAAAAAGAAAATTATAATGAAAAAATAATTTGTAAAAGGTATTAGATTGGTAAAGTTGTAAGTGGGTGATAAAGTGAAATATAGATTGAATAAAGTGGAAAATAGAAATAATTAAAAAAAAGTTAATGGAGTGAAAACTTTCCATTTATAGAATTAGAAAATTTCTGATGTAACAATAAAAAAGGAAAATTAGGAAGTTATTAATATTAGGGAGTATATAATATTTACATGTCAACTTTGAAGACCACTAACTCAAATGTTAGGGATGTATTATATTTGCATATTATTTGTGAATATTATAACATTTTTAAAATGCAATATAATTATTTTATTTCACGGAGCAATTAAAGATGTAAGTAGGACATTTGTAACGGGTATATTCGGACAAATTGAACATGGTCTATTGTTAGTCGAAATCAATATGAAAGTTAGTAAAAGACATTCGATTGGTAAGGTGTCGTGAGTTGATTAAATAGTGAAAAGAGGCTATGAAGAATAAACCGAGGACATGATGTTCTGTACGATGGGTGTGTGCTTGGTTGGACAACTATCTGAGGTGATTGGGAGTCACATGAGAGGGACCTATTGGGAGTCAACTATCAATGTGATTAATTAAATTATTGTGGGATATGTTTCATTTCTCTGCCATTAACGTTAATAATATATTATACTATAGTATATTGTTTCTCTTTCTTAACTATTAGTAGTATGAATTAGTTACACTGAAGTTAAGGTTCATATGACCACTCTAACGGAAGGGTTGGCATGCGACTTAAATGTTCCGATTTAAATGTCTAAATAGTAATCGAAATTGTAGTTGAATTGTTAAAATTGTGTTTGGTATAGAATTGTAATTTGATATGATATTATAAGTTTATTATATAGGTAGATAAAAATATTGCTACTGTAAAGTCATTTCGATCTTCGACATTTAAATGTCATAACAAACACAGAATTCTCAAATAACATTCAAATGAGCATTTGAATGCTTTTCCAATAAACCCCCGGGTTCTACACAAACTAAATCTACTTGATGTTGAGTTTGATCTAGAAAGCCAAATTGATAAAATTGCTATGGAACTTGATCAGTGGACATATAGCTTATGTATAGAGTGGGTTCATACGAGATGATCTCATGCATGTACCTATCAAGATTAAGTATTAATAGATCTAGTCACGTATTAATATACGAGCTCTTGAGACGGTTCATAGATTTGGGTGGCCCTGTGCAAATTTTTGGTGGAGGCCATGAAAATAAATAAATAAAAAATATTTAACATAAGAAGAAAAAACGCCATCATGAATTGAAGCCCTTAAATTTTCACAAAGTTTAGAGAAAGAGCGGTTTTTTCATTAGATATGAAAATTTCATTTTTTTAATTTAGGGTGTGAATTTATATCCAATACCTGTGAATTTTTATTTAAGGTCAGTGGTTTAATATTTTACGTCAATGATTTATTTAAATATTTATTGTCAAATTAAGTGTCACTTTAAATTTACATCAATAATAAATGATGTTAAATTTAAAAGTTTAAATTTTATATTAATAAGTAAGTATAATTTTGAAACTTAAATAATAAACTTTAAATTTAACTCTAGATAACTTAAAAATGACAAACTATGTAGACTAAAACATGAAAAAATAAGAAAATAAATACATTAAATAATTAAAAAGAATAAAAATGTTTAAAGAATTAAGAAGAAAATTAAAATGTTAGAAAGAATCTTAAAGAAAAAATTGATAACAAAAGAGAAAATAAGAATATAAAAACGTTTAAAGAATTATAAAATAGAAAATGTTAATAAAGGGTGAAAGTTGTTAAAGAATGAAGGAGAAAATAAACATGTTGAAAGTATATATAAGGGAAATATTTTTTGAGAAAAAAGGGGATATAAGAAGAATAAAACGTTTTAAGAATTATGAAGGAAAAAAGTTCAAAAAAGGGGGGGAAACAATTAATGTGGATGCTAAGTTTTAAACTACAGGCCTTTTAAGGTCACATTAGACATACTTGGCGCTGGGAGACTTGCTAGAATGTGAACAAACTGCTACGAGTACTACTAGTACCATATATAGAGTATTCAGAAATTTAAAAAATAAAAAAGATATTTAGGACCCCAAAAATACGGGAGCTCTGTGTGGAAGGCCTCCCTGCACAGGGCCAGGGCCGGCCCTGACGAGCTCGATTGATTAATATCGGGACCATTATATATTGTATTAGAGCGGGACCGTTCCCAAACAACTCAACGGCTTCTCATTGTTGTCCTATAACATGGCTAACCCCATCTAGAGGCAATTTACCACATTGTAAAACCAAATGAACATAAATTAGATACAACCACCACTCCAGTATAGTAGGCGACCTGTTAAATAATTAAATAAATTGGTGTATGTTCTAACTCAAAACTCACAATGCTATACTAGTGTGATGTGTGTGATCCATGTCATGTGTGACATTGTTAGTTAATGATTGGGTATCAATCGATTACGTAGTTGGATTCATACAAATGGGATAAAAATGAACGTTCTGCAAACCTGTAAGGGTTTAAAATGGTTGGTTTCAGGACATGACTAGCCACATTTTAAGATCCGACGAGAACGTTGAGCATTTTTAGTGATTTGAAAAATAAGTCTATATGAGCTAAAGAAAACATCATACTAATGTGATGTGTATTGTGCGAGTCATCGTGACTGCACATATTTAAACGGTTAGGTGTTGATTGATTGGTCTAATTTTGTAGTTACATATTAAATATATTTAACATGCTAGACTAGATACCACTGCAGCCATTAGCTAGGCCGAAAACATTTGTTTTGTCTGAATTGAAACGGTATTAATGAATTGGCCCTCATTCTCATATAATATTGTGTCTCCCACGTTATGAGCTAAACGTCCTGATTGTTTTGTTTCTGATTGTTAATTATATCTAGCAGTATGGTCACCACATTGGCCATCCTAGGTAGATAACGTTGTTTTTACTATATGTCTCTCTTCAATAATAATTAGGCACTGCTACTATCTACTAACATGGTTTGGATTTGAAAGGCTCAGAACGAAATTAAAAGGGGGGAAAGCTAGTTCCTGGGATTTAATGGTTGAAAATTTCAACCTGAAACATGTGGCTGCAATTTTGAAATGCAAGGTTCGCACTAGGAAGAAATAAAATTATTATGGAGTACTACAGTATACATGGCAATCACTAGCAATTTATGCTAGTATTACATATGACACCAAAAGTTCACCACATGATATGATGAATGATTGTACCTCTTACGTACTATGTACGTCGAATGAAATAAATAAAAAATAATTATTTTGTGAATCTGTAATGTCATTCAACTACTACGACGTGAAATCTATATTATATTCATAATCTTTAAAGAAATAATTTAAAATGAAAGTTTAAAACAAAGTCATAAAGTATTTGTCATTAATTGTATTTCTAAAATTTCAAAATGGGTTTAAAATATTAGTAGTAGATTGTATTTGTAACATTCCATTTTAAGACAAGAAGAAATAATCGTAATAGTTTGTAATTTAAATAGTATGGGAATTATTTTTTATCGGGGGTTACTGTGAGTGATCATGATAGATATTTTGGAAAAGAATTGAATCCGGATAAATCCAATTAGGCTATAGGGTTTTGTTTGAAACATTTGTACACCTACTTGTGCACATATTAAATCATTTTTATGTCATCTTTCAACTAACCTAAATAAGTATGTGAGAATTTTATCAATGTAGATTAAAATGAAAAATATATAAATATGCATATATAAGCAATTTCATGATCATTTTGAATTCATGACAGTATTTCAATATACCTTCCAAATGCATGACATTTTCATCATGACTTGTCAATTGTCATGATCTAACATCCGCACTACCTATAAATTGATGTTAAACAACTTTAAAATCATTAAAAGATTAGAATTGTATTCTCAATGGTTGGAAATTAAAATTCAATTTCAAATACTAGACGAATCCTTTTGGAATAACATACCTACCCCCACGAACTAGCATTTACGGCACAACAAACTTAGGTTTCATGGAGACAGAAGTCTTTAACAAACTTGTGTCGTGGAGCTAGTGGAACTTGGGAGGAGGCATCTGGACACACTTGACCGGACCAACTATTAGCTGGTGGACTGACCTGTTAAGCCAACGGGCCTTGACCCTATAACCACGAATCCACGATGACTTGAGAAGACTTAGAAAACTGAAGTCTTTGGAAGTACTGTAGCAAATAGCTAATAATTCAATACCGTACCTGGGTCGCAATGTTTGTCTTTTCAACTTTAATTTGCCCAATAAATTAATGCCATTTATATACTTAATTTATACATAAATGGTTAAGGATCCCCATGTATCGTCTAAAGTCCAAAACTAAGTCGACTGTCGTAATCACACCAAAATCACATTGCAATTTCCAACATATGAAAGAGATTGAAATTTTAGATGGCTGTGGATAAGGCCAGTGATTGTCAATTGGTGGATAACTGATAAGATGAATCCTTTCCTAGGTCAATATTGTTCCCTACTCAATCACGTTGGAAATCTACGATCATTACATTTGAATTGTATACAGTGTAAACCTTACATACTCATATAATAACATACAAACAATGCAAGGCGAATCAAACATTAATGCATTGCAACATGCTCATACTAATTAAGGAGTCATAAAACATTATCGTGTGGTAGTATTGTTTTTAGAATTAGTCCATTGAGATTCCACAATATATTGAGAGTCTTATATAATAGATAAAAATAAGCAATTTACACACAAAATTATACGATTTTATTTTCGCGGGTTAATTCAGCTGGACTGGGTCGACTCGATTTTTTTTTCACATTACAAACTCATCATGGGGCTTATGTATTCATCCAATCATATTGATATTTTTTAGATAGAATTTCATATGTGTAATATATAATAGTTTATATGTTACATGTAATTGCATATGATGAAAAGTGATGTGAAAATTACTAAGATTAAATGGTAAAATGTGTACAAATCAACATATACAAACACAAAAATACAGATAAACCCTAAACAAATTAGTAAACAAATTCAAGTATTATAAAATGTAAATAATCTTGGTATCCAATTGTTCATGGTAAACAAATTTAAGTAGTCAATACTAAACTAATATTCAATGAACTTCCATGCCTTCATTATCTTCTTCATCTTCAATATGACACCGGATTGATCAAAGTTGTCATCCTGATCCTGCTCCGTAGAGATTTCTTGGGTTGATCAGCACCTTCATTATTATTGTCTTTAGCGATTGTCTTTTTCCCAACAATTTCACAAAAATATACACGGTCTTAATTGATACATAAATCATCAAAAAAAAACATACAAAGAACACACACACACACACACACACACACACACACACACACACACACACACACACACACATATATATATGCAAAAAGCATACAATATATATTGGTCTGGATAAAACACAATCATACACAAATTTTATACATGAATCAACAAAAACATCCAAGAAACACACATATATACACAAAAGCAAACAAACCATACTAGTCTCATTAAATAATAGCCACACACAATTTTCATACATAAATAAACAAAAAACATACAGAAACATACAACCAGACATAAAAAAAAAACCATTTACATAAAATAAACAATTTCTAAATGAAATAGCAAACTCAAACAAAAACATATACATACATGAATAAAAAAAAAACATACTAGAACAAAACTTCACCAAAACAAAACATAAATTAACAAAAACATACATAATTTTTATACATAAATCAACAAAAACATACATAATTTTTATACATAAATCAACAAAAAAACATACAAATCACACTATCATATATACACAATCGCTTCAAGATTATCAATCGTGTTTAGACACACAAACATCAATAATTACTGGTCAAACATACGCAATTAAAGTTCAAATATCAACCAATTGCACACGAAATATATTGTTCCAAGAAATTACTAGAAATCAAAAAAATCAAACGAAAACGAAAAAATTGAAGAATCGAGAGAAAAAACCTGAAAATTGAGAAAACAACAAGGTTATGACTTATATGTGTTGTGTAGTCGAAGATCCGCCGGAAAAGACAACCAGAAAAGCTTCGATTCCGGCCAACCGTTTCAAAAGTCGACCAAGTGAAAAAACGAATCATGTAAAAAGCACTACAAGAAAACAGCGTTTTTCTAACGGAATTTTCTAACGTTAGAATAGTAACGGCATTTGTAACGGAAAAACGATTCCGTTAGAAATTTCTAACGGAATTTCTAACGGAAAAAGACTCCGTTAGAAATTTGTAACGGAATGCCTATTCCGTAACAAATTTGTGACGGAATAGCCAATTCCGTTACAAATTTGTGACGGAATAGCCAATTCCGTTACAAATATGTAACGGAATGGATGATTCCGTTACAAATTTACATTAATTTTGTTTTGTTTTAATTATAAAAATATACTTTATTTTATTTATATA
>JAYMSP010005827.1:0-12835 GCA_036897095.1 Plantago elongata | reverse complement strand
TTACTTGGGTCAGTAAAAGAGAACCTACCATACATTGAATAAGTGTATCAAGTAGTGTTATCTCTTCTAAACTCTCTGAACATATAGCTGAAAAGTTATACGAGAAGCTTTCTTGACAATCAACTTATAAGCAACACAATCAAGGCGTGGAGTACATGAAGTACTTGATTTTGGAAATCAAGGAATAGCTCCAAGATTATATTGAGTACAAGAAATGTTGGATCGAGGAGCTAGGGAACAACTCAAGGGGGAACATTTGATTCGACACCATTTGTTTGTAGGGATCTTAGAATATGATATATTATAAGGAGAAGTCAATTGTCTTTTCTAGTGAATTCTAGGTCTCCAAAAGGCCAAAGTGGATTAGTTGGAGGATTACGCCACCTCCAGATACCACTATACTTGATGTGTCATTTACTTTCTGTATTTACATTTCAGCAAAACACACACACACATTTACTACTGCAAAGCGTAATCACATTTTTCTATCGCTTAAGTCTTCGCTCTCTGAATTTAAGTATCAGAAACCCACCCGTTTCTGAGAAATAATGTTTATCGATAAAAGTTTGAAAAGACTATTCACCCCCGCCCTAGTCTTTTCCTTTGTTGTTATATGGACCAACATACCATGTGTTTTAGTTTTTATCAATATTTGTCTAGTTGTTCATGTTATATCTTTATGTTGTGCATTTGTATTGAACCGTCAATTTTTAGTATGTATTGTCTAGTTTTGTAACTATATTGCCTAGTTTTATAAAAGATCTTGTCTAGTTTTATTACTTGTACAAAAATTCAATTCGTTGTAATCTATATTGTCTAATTGTTACATTATATTGTCTAGTTTTTACATTATATTGTCTAGTTTATAAAAAAAATTCTCTAGTTTTTACATAATATTAAATATTAAATGTTGTTTAGTTTTTACATTATATTGTCTAGTTTCTACTTGACCTGTTTCTAATAAATCCGGGTCAAAAGACCCGTGAAAAATCATTTAAAGTCAAGTTGTGAAAAAAATGTATAATTATCTATTTTTACCATTTGGAGGGACTTTCGGGACTCTCCAAAATGTAGGGGTCTCTCGCAAGACGGAGTCTTAATTAAAGCTAAAGTAATGATAAAAATGAAGAAGGTGAGGAAAAGTGTATTTGTAATGGAAAAAGTTGTAATTTAAGTGTGAAGTTGAGATTTTTTGATGTTGTTAGTGGTGGGGTAGTTTCCTTTTTTAGTAATGTATGAAGTTCTATGAGACAGACAAAAATGACAGATGTAAGTTTTGCGGGACAGAGGGAGTATATTTATTTTATTACTTAATTAAATTACTAAAGAATTCTTGTGATCAAAAGAGATGGAGTTATAAAGCCATAGATTTTTAAAAGGACGAACTATGATAAATAGAGAGCGCGCTAGTTCGTGAGCTTGAAAATTCAACGAACTTAAACTTATAATAATTTAATTAAAACATAGTTCGAGGCATTGTGCGTTCTTATCTTTGGCATGAAAGTTTTTAAAATAAATTCGTGAACTAGTAAAAATATGCAGTGGAATTATAAATCATAAAATCCTCGCAACTTTAGAAAGTAGAAAATCGTGAACTTGAAATATTAAAGGAAGTCTAGTAGTGATCACTGCTCCAGAAACGCTCCACCGCGATTAGCTTGACTCAGGTACCTACAATTTGATATTTTTGCAAGGGTCAGTCGTGACCACTTGACTAAGCAAATTCCATGCACGTGCCATGACTTAAAGTTCTATCTTCATGTCTTCTAAATCTTTTGATTTTGGTTAATGCAAGCAATCCTATAAATTGAATGACTCCAAGCACTCTAACTTGTTCTCTTAAAATCTATTTAACATGAACTTGAAACTTATTCTTAAAACGTTGACCTAAAACCACGATGTTAGGAATATCATTTATTCTTTTTTATCAATCACCATATGACTTATCTTTAGTACAAAAAGGTGACTATTACTCTTAGTTCACTTGAACATTGTAAAAGAGGAAATCACTTAGTATGTTAGTTTCGTTAAACTTGTAATAGGATTATTAGGTCTCTGATATAATTTTATATTTTGATAAAGCCATGAAGAAGGATCCTAGCAACGGATGTTAATCGAAGATTTGAAGACTGAAGATTGTGCAAGTTTAATGAAGACACAAAGGATTAGTCTCCTCAGATAGACTATGTTCAGAAAGCGTACTGTGTAATGCATTTGGCATGATATACCTCTCTGAATATATGACATCAACGAGTCAAGGAGAATGCTAGCTTTCAAAAGGCTCATGTGTCCGTTGAAACTACAGGACAAAGAAATAGTACAATGTATTAATTACACTAACTGAAAAGTCGATCCAGCAAGCCCTCTCAGAAAAATGAGAAAGTGACTTCTGAGTACTCATTTTAAGATATCAACGAATTGAATTCTGAGAAGGTCTAACGGATACTATTCAAACGACTCTCAAATTCATCTATAAATATCATCACTTAGAAGCTGAGAAATACACACACGCTACTATACACGAACTTCACTTATACTTTCAAGTATTCTCTCAAGCATTCATACTACAAGTCTCCAAGTTCACTGTTGCGACTATACAACCCGAAGAATCACTAGTAGTTCTAAGTGTCCTGAACCTTAACAATAATTTGATTATCTGTGAAAGAGTTGAGCACTCAGACACCCTTTATGAAGTTCATCCCCAAAACGAATATCAAAACTTAGGTCAGAAAGGAGAAACGTACCATATAATAAATAAGTATATTAAGTAGTGTAATTTCTTCAAGCTCTCTGTTATAATAGCTGAAAATTTATTTAAGAGTAGCCTGACAACAATCATAACCAACACCATCAAGGCGTGAAGTATATGAAGTACTTGGTTTGGGAAATCAAGGAAAAGCTCCAATGTTATCTTGAGTACAGGAAGTACTTGGCTTTAGAAGCTAGGACAACTCAGTGGGAACATTTGGTTGGGAACCATTTGTTTGTAGGGATCTTAGAATATGATACATTGTAAGGAGAATTCAATTATCTGTTCTAGTGAATTTCAGGTCTTAGAAAGACCGAAGTGGACTAGTTGGAGGATTACGCCACCTCCATATACCACTATAAGTTGTTGTGTTATTTATCTTATTGTATTTACGTTCCAGCATCACACACACACACACATTATTACTGTAATGCACATTTACGTTTATCTATCACTTAAAGTCTTCCGCTCTCTAAATCTAAGTATCATAAACCCCCAAGGTTTCTGAGAAAGACTGTTTAGCAATGAAAGTTTGAAAAGACTATTCATCCCCCCCTCCTTTAGTCTTTTCATTTGCCGTTATCTGGACCAGCACACGACATTATTGCAAACTCACTTGGCATCGCAAGGTCCTACCCCAGTCCATGGTGACGTCTTAAAACTCTTAAAACACAACTTGATGCACTATCACACTCTAGCTGATACTCTTGAAATTCGATAAATTCTTAGGGTGGTGTCTTAAGAGTTCCATACTTATCTTTAAACTATAAGTATACTTTATTTTAAAACCTTAACATCTTCTTGAAGTGAATACATGATCTCTAAACTCTAACTCATGAATGTATGAACTATGATGTGTGCATGAATATAGATGGATATACTAATAAGCATCTCAAAGGAGAACCAATATAGTTGTTACGAAACATGCTTTAATGTTAATCTGGAGGAATTCAAAGTCCAAATCAATTGTCATGTTCCTTATATAGAGAAGTTAATCTTAAGATAATCAATCGAACAAACCGATTCACAACGAACGCAGAGAACAAAACAATCGATCAACGAAAACTGTAAATGAGACGAGATTTACGTGGTCCGGATTAATCAATCCTACATCCACGGAGAACACAAGAACAATACACTACTCAGTGAAAGATTATAAGAAGCAGAAGAAGAAACTAAACAAACAACAATGGCACATGCTCTCTTCTCTCTATTCTCTCCCTCACAAGTGTTTCTCTCACTATAATTATGAATTGGATAATATAGCATAATATGTCAATATATATGACGACTACAACCAATAAGAATCGATTGATAGCTAAACATGCTGGGTGCTCTGTTTCCTGGCTTTCAACTGCATTGTCCACCTTGTCTGTTAAAACTTCGGAAAAGTAGCAAGAAGAAGAAGAAGAATTGTATTGAGTGAAAGTGTGTACATAGAACTCAAGATAAATGACATATAAATAGCAGAAGGAAATTAAACCTAGATTCTAGAAAGATCGATGGAAATACAAAGCCAAAAATAGCCATCTAGCTTGAACTTATCTAACCCTAATGAAGGAACAAATTCTACCTTGATGATCCCTTCACTAACCTTTTCTCTAATGAAGTGACAATCAACTTCTATATGTTTTGTTCTTTCATGAAGAACTGGATTATTTGTAAGGAAAATATCTCATTGATTGTCACAATATAAGGTAACTGGATAGTCTGTTCTTACCCCAAAATCAGATAATAAGGATTTTACCAAATGATTTCACAACTAATGAAAGTCATTGCTCTATATTCTGCTTCCGCAGTAGACCTACTCACTGTCTGTTGTTTCTTGGATCTCCAGCTGATTAAAGTGTCCCCCATGAATACACAATAACCTGTGGTTGATCTTCTAGTAATAGGATAAGCAACATAATTTGAATCACAATAAGAGATTAACCTGTTATCCGTTTCAGTTGACATAAAAATGCCGAGACCAATATTCCCTTTAATATATCTAATCACTCTGAGTAGAGCAGATAAGTGATCCTTGCATGGATTTGGCATTTTTAGACTGAGTACTCCAACTACATAATTTAAGTCTGGCATTGTGATAGTCAAATAAATAAGCTTACCAATTAGCGTTCTATAGAAGGTACGGTCTTTTAATTTTTTTGAACTATCTACAAGAAGCTTGAGATTTTGTTCCATAGGAGTTACAATTGGTTTACAAGCAAGAAAACCTGCAGTTTCTACAATCTATGAAGCATATTTTCTTTGAGAAATATGAATACCATCAGAATTTCTTGCAATCTCAATACGTAAAAAATATTTAAGTTTTCCCATGTCTCTAATTTCAAATTTTGATTGAAGACTTGTCTTAATATCATTTATTTCATATTCATTTTGTCCTCCAATAATTATATCATCAACATAGATTAATAACGTTGTTATATTTTTATCTGCATGAATTTTGGTAAACAATGAATATTCAGATTTAGATTGTGTAAAACCTTTAGCATTGAGAAAGCTTGTCAGTCTGTGATTCCATTGCCTTAAAGCTTACTTTAAACCATATAAGGATTTATTTAGTCTGCAGACATAATTTCCATAGTTCTCTGAGATTTCCCCCTGAATTAAAGGACCTTCTAATAAATTCATATAACTTTCTTCTTCTAAATCCCCATTTAGAAAAGCATTGTGCACATCTAGTTGTGCTAAAAATCAGTTTTGCTTGGATGCAAGTGTCAAGAACACTTTAACTGATGTCAATTTTACAACTGGACCGAATGTTTCAATGTAGTATAGTCCATATTTTTGTGTGAATCCTTTTGCAACTAATCTTGCTTTGTGTTTAACTATTTGTCCATCATAGTTGAGCTTAGTTTTAAACACATATTTGCATCCAATAGGTTTCATTCTACTAGTTCTTTTCACTATAGTCCATGTATTTTTCAGCAAGAGCTTTTAATTCCTCAGAAATTGCAACTCTCTAGTGCTTATATTTTATTGCCTCAGTTAAAGTTTCAGGCTCATGAATAAGTGATAAATTAGTAGCATATTTTTATGAGATTCTGACATTTTATCATATGCTAGAAAATTATGTATTGGATATCTGGCTTGTGTTTCTTTTAGCTTTTGGCATTGTGATGATAAATGTCCACGCTAGCTGGTAGTTTTCTTGCAGTTCTTGTAGTCCTTCTTGGATTATTGTCATTATTATCTGCATCTCTTCTTGGACTATTATCTGCATTATTATCTGTATTATGTGCCATTTCTTGTCCTTCAAACCTGATATCATTTTGTCCATTAGTTTCAGTGTCAAACTAATACACATTGTGATCAATATCACTATCTGTACCAGGTCATGTATTTACACTGTATCTGTTGTGTTTGAATTTTGATTTATTTCCTCTATGAATTGAGTTGTTTCCCGTTTCCCATTCTTTTTTCATAAATGTCAGGTGTATTAAACCTAATTTCTTTTTCTTTTTCATTATTTGCTTCTTTAAAGGGAAATACAGTATCTATAAAAACAACATTTCTGGTAATTAAGGTTGTTCTTTTTGTTAAGTCAAAAAGCTTATAACCTTTAGTGTTTGCAGGATATCCTGTGAATATGCACTTTTGTGCTCTTTGGTCCAACTTGATTCTCCCAACCAATTATGTAGATGCAAAACATGAGCAATGTTGATTATTATAGTTGGGAGCCTTGTTGTAAAACTTCTGAAATGGTGAAATATTCTTCAGAACTGGTGTAGGTATTCTATTTATAGAAAAGCTGTAGTTAAAACTGCATCACCCCAGAAGTATTTTGGCAAGTTAGCTTGAAACAATAAAGACATGGTAACATTTAGCAAGTCTTGATGCTTTCTTTCAGCTATTCCATTTTGTTCAAGTGTGTAGGCACATGTCTTTTGGTGTATATTAATGCCTTGAATAGTTAAGAAATCATCCATCTTAAACTCTAAACCATTATCAGTTCCGATTTTCTTAACTTTCACATCCATTTGATTTTGTATAAGAATAATAAAGTCTATCAGTGCTTGTTTGGTATCTTATTTGTTTTTAAGAAGGTATATTCATGTCATCCTACTGAAATCATCTACAATAGTCAGAAAATAGTGTTGTTTGTTTAATGTTGCAGTAGCATATGGTCCCCATAAATCACAATTTAAACATTTAAGTACACAAGTAGTAGCTCTTATTTTATTGATGGGAAAAGAGAGTTTCTTCTGTTTAGCCTTTTGACATACTTCATAAAAAGAGAACTTGTTATAACTAATCTCATGAAACAAGGATAAGATAATAGAAATTTTATCTAAGCTAGGGTGACCAAGTCTAAAATGCCAAGCATGATATTTTCCATCTGCTTCAAGATCTTGCTTCTTCAAACATGAAATGGCTAGTGCAAGGTAATTTCAAAACTCATTGATGCTATAGAGTCCCTTGATGCCTTTACTCTGCCCAATTTGATCCATGCAGCCTTCAAGGTAGAACTTTTCTGCATAATATAGCAATCATTTTTATTATATAAGAACGCTATCTCATTGTCTGCACAAACCTTATTAACAGATATAAGGTTCACATTGAAACTAGGAACACACAGTACATCTTGTAGTGCTATTTTCCCTGGTATATCAATGTCACATATATGTGTGATTTCAAGTTTTGATGAATCTGGTAACTGAACAAAGGAATTTAAGAATCTAATATTTTTATTAAAATACTTTTCATACTTATCAATATGGTATGAAGCTCCTGAATCCAATAACCATGTTTCTTTAGCATTATTAAAAATAAAATTAATTTTATAAGTTGTACGTGCATGATTGACTTCAGGTTCTTTCACATTGCTGATCACAACTGGAGTGTTAGAGCTGCTAGGCTGACAAGTGTTGTAGTTGCCTGTTGTACCATTTTTCATGGCCATAGAAAGCAGCTGATCATTGGTGAATGAAGGAGAGATATAAGTTTTGCCTTTGTCAGTAGTAACCTGATTAATTCTTGAACCTTGGTTGCCTCTACCCCCACGTCCTCTATAGCCACCACGCCCATAAAATGGCCTCTTGGGTTGGTTGTTAGGATAACCATGGATCTTAAAACAAGTTTCTGCAGTATGGTTAACCATAGTAGGACACTGGGGACAATGGAGCTTTTCTTTCTACCTTTTGAAACCAACATTCATGGCTAATGTTTCCACTGTGGTTACTGGATGCCTGGTTTCCTTTTGCCTTTACTCTCGGAGAACAAGTGAATAAGCCTTGTCCAGAGAAGGCTTAGGATCCATAGTGATGATTTGACCAATGATCATGCCAAATGAGTCATTCAAACCCATGAGAAACTTAAATATTTGGTCAGTATCCTGAGCCTTCTTTTGGATTTAACAATGTTACACTTGCATTGTGCACATACACAAGCCGATATGAGTCTGCAGTCACTTAACTCTTCCCATAAACTGGTGAGTTTGGTAAGAAATCAGACACAAACCCATTCACTTGAATTATACAACTTAGCTCTTGTTGGAACTGAAAAATTCTCGCATCATTTGGTTGCACATAGTGAACCTTCAACTTTTCCCAGCATTCTTGTGTTGTAGCCATATAGATAATAGTACTCCTTATTTCAGGAGACACAAAATGAATGAGCCAAGACAAGATGATAGTGTTACATCGTTGCCAAACTTTCATTTTAGCATCATCCTTTTCAGGCATTTTAGTTGTGCCATCAACAAAGCCAACTTTTCTTATTTTTGGAGACATCAGAAAAGCTCTTGACCAAGTGTGATAGTTGTTCTTATCGAGAATGGGGGTGATAGCACCTGAGACAGAATTCTCAGAGCGGTGCAAGTAAAATGGACTGTAGGGATCATCAACAAACAAGGTTGGAGGAGTGACAGTGTTGGTGTTATCAGAAGAAGCCATTGAAAGTGAGGTGAGTGAACGCAACAGAGAAAACAGAAGAAAAAGAGAAGCTTTTCAATGCAAGTTAACAAACTAAAGAAGCAAGGATCAAGACCTTAGCTCTGGTGCCATGTTAAAACATCAGAAAAGTAACAAGAAGAAGAAGAATTTTATTGAGTGAAAGTGTGTACAGAGAACTCAAGCTACATGACATATAAATAGCAAAAGGAAATTAAAACTAAATTCTAGAAGGATCGATCGAAATACAAAGCCAAAAATAGCCTTCTGTCTTGAACCTATCTAACCCTAATGAAACGAGAGCATAGCCGCTGATAATCTTCGCCAAAAATGGAGTGGATGGATCAGATTCTGTCGTATAGAGAAATGGTACGAAGATGATGGAAGAAATGATCCAGTGTGCGTAGTCTCCATGCTCCAAACGGATTTAACGGCTAGACAAACAGGTGTTATGTTTTTATTGGCTCCGTTCTTTCCTTCCTTCAATTTCAGTCCCTAATTTCTATTTCTTCACACATTGAGTTCACTTTTTTTCTTCTTCTTTGCAATCAACTCTTTTTCGTTTTACAAGTGTAGTTCCTGTAAAACTCTTTTCTTTCCAACATTGTCATCGACTTAATCTCCCCCGTAGATGATTAAGATCAACGACTTCTGTGCAATCTCAATACATAACTTGATACTTCTGAATATAAGCAAGAAACAAACTAACATTCAACAATTAAGTTTTATACTAGCAAATAGTAATAATCATATCCAAATTAATAACAAGTTGACTGGGACTTGCTAACTAAGTAGCAATCAACCATTCACAACCTTAGATCAACACATAAGAATCCGTCCATGGTCCTTTCAAACTGCGACATTACATTCATTACAGTATTACATATAATAAGTCCTAACCAGTGCGTGAGCTGGCGAGTGAACAGTGGCGCGTCTATGTATTTCTTTCCCTTATGTGTTTCTCTCTTTCCATTTCAACACCATTCTCACCATTTCAGTCTCCGCTCAATCCACTCGTCTCCAGTCTCTCTCTCTACGATATCGCCAGAACTCATGGAGTCGCCGCCGATGTCAGCCATATCAACACTAGATCTGAGGTTTCTGCAACCACTAGCATTTAGGTGTGCAATTGGTTGCCAGGAAGAAGGCGATTCTGAGATAAATCTTAAAATCTGAAGAGTCAATCGATGGAAGACGAAATTGGAGATGGATTCGGCGGTGTTTGGCAGCGACTGCTTGGTATTGGAAGCAGTGGAGGAGTAACTCGGATTTGGCTATTTTCGATCCTTGAATTTGGCCATCTATCGGCCGGTCCACCACCCGTCACCGCCGCTGAACAAAATATATCCCTCTGCCATCTATCCGCCGCCAACGTTGGTCGAAGAATTCCACGAATCCAATAATTTCAGTAGTTTCCTAATCAAATTCGATTTAGACTTCTGTGTTTTGGTAAGTTCAATACCTATAAAATTCTTGTCTATGTATACTACTGCTAGTGCTACTATATAAGAACTTCATAAAACCTATACCCATACAAAAATCGTACTGCTTTGCTTGATCCACTGGGATTCTTTAGCACAAGTACTCGGCTTCTTGCTCTTCTTAGTTTTTGAAAGGGAGTGTTAGAGGTTTAAGGCATATCACACATGAGTCTTCAAATCTACTCTTCCTACTTCCTTGATTAGGCAAATACTTGTGTAAAGTTTATGGTTTTGTTGTTCAGTTTTTAGTTAATTGATGTAAATTTTAGTTCAATTACGTGAAGATATGGGGGTATGTTTTTGTCATCCGTTTGCGTGGAGATAGGTTAAATTGTACATGTTTGCTTCCAATCTGGTTATTTTCGCTTGTTTAATTCAGAATTTATTTCCAGTTTCTGGTCACTCGGCTGTCTGCTGATGATTTTGCTATTATGGTTACAAATTCTAGCTAGGTTTGTTTAATTCTAAATATTTATCCTATTTTTTTTGGATATATGATGCTTCTCATTTGTTACTTGAATGTGATAGTTTATTACTCTTCTATGTCACTGTGGATTATGCTGGAGTTCTAATTAAGGACCTCACGTTGGTATTTATGTTTATGTCTCACGTGACTCATCTCTTACGCTTGATCTTACAAGTGGTGTTATTTTGAATTAATAATTAAGCAAGTACATATTCCTTTATAACTAAGGATATAACAGCAGGTTTTGCTAATTTCATCTCATTAAAATCGAGAGTTCTGTGATTGTTGGTTTGGCATGGTGTTATATGGTTTGTTTTTCTGGCTTGATTCTGGAATATCCATGTTACTTCTCATCATGTTGATGAAATACAAATTGTTATGATACATGATAAAAGAATCAAAATATGAGACATGATCAAAATTATATGGCTTCTCATTGTCATTTGTAAGTATTCATATAACAGGTTGTCGATAGCTGTTGAAGTTTTCGTTTTGAGTTCCTGTAGCTGTTTTAGTTTGGAAATTCCAACTTTTAGATGACTACTAATTCTTTTGTTGTAGTTGCAGACTTACTTACATCATGACAATGAAAAGTGAAGAATGCTATCAACTATTAGATGAAGTTACACATGATTCACAGGATTGGAAGCTAAAATCATTTTTATCAACAAAATGCCATGGAGGACATCGGAGAATGGAAAACGGTACCAAAAACTGATTTTGGCTGATACAAAGTGTAGACGAGCAAAATTCGTCTACTCTAAAGATGACATTAAAAACTATATATTATAAGACAAAATATAATGTATCTAGTATTTTTGGGATTTTACAAAATTAAATTCCAAAATAAATTGCTAGATCATTTTTATAATATGTAGAATTAAATCAAATGATGTCGTATGAGTCAAAGTGGAAGGAATCACTTAAAATAGGATTCGTACGATGAAATTAGATTGCGTACGATGAAATTGGCCTTCGTACGATCAAATTGGATTGCATATGGCAAATTGGGCCAGAAGTACTGGACCAGACCACGGGCCTCCTACACCCAAGCTTCTAGAAGCTCTTCTCCCCACTTATAAATAGAGGTCCTCCCCTCTTCATTTCACACACACAACTCACAACACACTTTCACAAGCATCAAGAAGAGCACAAGCACTCCAAAGCAAGAGCAACAATTGTCTTCTTCTTAGAGTATCACCGCCTTCGTCTCCGAGTATCGCCGCTATCTGCCTCTCGGGATCCGCCTCGAAGTCCGATTGAATCGTCAAGCAGTTCGTCTAGAAGATTAAAAAGTAGTCACCGTTTGATCCAGGAAGAAGCCCCTGCGCACTTGGAGAAACGTTTCTGGACGAGCATTCAACACGAGTAAGATCAAAGCCAAGTTCTACGCCGATCGAGAAGCACTCCTAAAAGAGTTCATCAAATCTCCAAGAAGATCGTCATCCGCTTAAACATCTACAAGTTCGTCAGTTCGATCCGAGATCAAGCCAAGAAGCCCTTGCATCGACGTTCGTCCGACTTTGAAGTCCTAAATCTTAAACCGAAGAATTTGAAGATCCAAGTTCGTCATCTTAGGAAGCTAGAATCAGAGGATTAGACTAGAGAATTGTACCCGCTTTAAATCAAGTTTATTAAATTATCATTTGTGCAACTTTACTTGCTACAAATTTTTGGCACGCCCAGTGGGACATCTCTACCTCTCATCTTTAGCGAATAATCATGCCTCCTAGGAGAACCATAACTCTTCTCAAACTTCGGATGAAGCACAATCCAAGGGTATTGAAGACCCTCAAACCAACAGAGCTTTTGAAGCTCAAGATCCAACTGTCATCGAAAAGGATGGACAAGAAACATCTGATGATGAAGAACACCCTCCTAAGACAAACGAAGCTCCTTCACAGTTCACGGCAGGAAATCCTCCGCTTGATCAAGTGGTGTTAGCCTTGGCAAAACCCATGGAGTATTTCATGAAGCGTACCGAAGAACAAGACGCAATCATGACTCGAGAACACACGCCTTAGAAGCCTTCAAGGAAGGAAGCGGCTGAAACTAGCAAGGCGGGAGGCAAGCGACAAATGGTGGAGTATGAAGAACAGTCATACATCGAGCCGAAACAAGGGGAGATATCATTCATTTCCGGTGGAATGATCCCAGCTGATCAATTAAAAGACTTCATCAAAGGAGCTTTGAAAGAGAGTCTTGAAGAAGGTTCCAAGTCATCCTTCACTTATAGCAAGCCATA
>JAYMSP010005826.1:0-12840 GCA_036897095.1 Plantago elongata | reverse complement strand
TCTTTGTCGTTATCTGGACCAACACATATCACTAATGAGAGTAGTAAAATTGAAATCAAGTTCTTCCAGATTTTCGATGGGAACCTGTTTGAGTTTTGGAATTTCAAGTACAGAACTTCGAACTTGTTTTCCTTAGTTTTCTCAGTTCCTGCACAAATTTCTTCAATTAATTGCCAAACAACTTTCGTCGTTTTAGCACACCACAGTTTACATTGTATATGCTCAGGTGTAAAATGAATGATGATGTCACGAGCTTGAGCATCCAACCTATGGCATCTTCCGATGTCCAGAGTTCACGAGGCTTGTCTTCGTACTCAACATGACCAATAGCAGCACGACCACTATCACTAGTAGAAGTATCACTACCTTTAGCATCCATGTCAGTGGTTCTCCAACCATCAAACACTCCAATGATTTGCTTGAATTGTCTGATTTTGATAGGTCCTTCCATGATGACATGGATGATCTCATGACTAATGGCTTCCAAATGCAACATCATGTTGTTCTTCCATTTCTCATAAATCTCGGGTTTGAGAACCGGAGCACACTTAAAACAAAAATTAAAACGTCCTCGAAAAGCGACAAAAACATTTATATATCTGGAGGATTGAGGTTCAGTGCAGAAGGCTTAGGAACCTCCTTCTCTAATGCCACTTGTTAGGACAAATAACACCAAAGTAAAAGACTAGCAGGGGGGAGGGAATAGTCTTTTCAAACTTTTGTCGATAAACACAATTTCTCATATACTTGTAGGTATCTTGTTAGTCCAGATAACGGCAAAGGAAAAGACTAGAAGGGGGGTGAATATTCTTCTCAAACTTTTGTCGATAAACATTATTTCTCAGACACTGGTGGGTTTTTTATACATAAATTCAGATAGCGAAAGACTTTACGATAGAAAAATAAGTTATGTGCTTTCCAGTAATGATGTGTGTGAGTATTATGCTTGAAATATAAGTACAAATAAGCAAATAACACAGCAATTATAGTGGTATCTGCAGGTAGCGTATTCCTCCAACTAATTCACTTCGGCCTTTCTGAGACCTGGAATTCACTATAACTGATAATTGAGTTCTCCTTACAATAATCATATTCTAAGATCCCTAAAAATAAACGGTTCCCAACAAAATTTCCGCCATGAGTTGTTCCCTAGCTCCTTGAGCGAAGTAATTCATGTACTAAAGATAACCTTGGAGCTAATCCTTGATTTCAGAAATTGAATACTTCATGCACTCCACTCCGTAATGGTGTTGGTTATAAGTTGATTGTCAGGAAAGTTTCTCGTATAACTTATCAGTTATGTTTTCAGAGGGCTTTGAAGAGATAGGACTACTTCATACACTTATTCAATGTATTTGAGCTTCTCTTTTACTGACCCATGTAATTGGTATCCGTTCTGGAGAATGAGCTTCAGAAAGGTATCCGAAAGTTCAACTCTTTCACGATTAATAATCTCTTGTTATTGGTTCAGGACACTTAGAACTACTAGTGATTCTTCGAGCTTTTTAGTCGAAACGGTGAGATTGGAGAATGGTAGTGAGATGCTTGAGAGAATACTTGCTTGTAAGTAGATATGACCGTAGTTCGTGTGCATATTTCTCAGCTTCTAAGTGGTGATATTTATAGATGAATATGAGAGTCGTTTGAATAGTATCCATTAGACATAATTAAAATTGGATCTGTTTATATCTCGAAATGAGTACTCAGAAGTCCCTTTATCATTTTCAGAGAGGACTATGCATTGGGCGGCTTTCCAGCTGGTGTAATGAATGCATTGTACTATTTCTTGTCATGTAGTCTCAACAGACACACGAGGCTTTCTGAAAGCTCGCATGCTCCTGTTCTCGATGATGTCATATGTTCAGACTTATTTTGTGCAATATATACAATATACAATATGTTTTTTGATCATAGTCTATCTGAGAAGAATTAAACCTTTAGTCTTCATAAACTTGTGCAATCTTCTGTCTTCAATCTTCGATTAAAATTCATTAATGGTATCTTTCTTCATGGTCTTCTTCAAAATATAAATTACATTTAGATACCAAATAATCCTAATACAAGTTTCACTAGACTAACATACTAAGTGATTTCCTCTTTTACAATGTTCAATTGAACTAAGAGTACTAGTCACCTTTCTATACTAAGATAAGTCATATGGTGATTGCTCAAAAATACTAACAGATATTCCTTAAAAATTTCCTCCTTCTTGATTATCCAACCATGACTATCGTCAAACTCCAATTACAAACATGGAAGTAAAAACAATCCACCACTTAATCATTTCAAATGATATTCAATCAGTTAAATTAAGTGCAGAAAGTAAACATCAACCAAATCACAATAAGTGATCTTTGCTGAAAAGTTATCATCTATTAATTATATCTGAGAGTATGATCATGTAGTGCCCCGGATCCGGTCCGGACGTCAAGGATTGTGCCGAACATCCAAATACACATAAATATCAAAACATTAAGTATTACAACCCCAAATGTACTTTATAATTCGAAAATCAAAACACACATCTACAAGATCAGCAGCGGAAACAAGCCATCTGTCTACTTAGCTACCCGATCCTCTCTTCGTGCTCAAAATATGGGAAAGCAGGATTATTGAAACAAGGAGAGTGTCAGTCACATGGACTCAGTGAGGATAATCAGGCATGTACGAATATGCGTATGAATGCAACAGCATAGAAAACCACCACAAGCATTCCAAGTAAACTTTCAAAAATGGGAAAACCGTTAATAGGAAAGCAGGATCGTAGCACATGAAAGGTGCTAGATTTACAGTACCGAACCGCGGTCACTGTCTTGGGCTGGACCGTACTGATCAGGTATCTGTCAAATAACAGGATTCGAGGCGTTACCTCGCCTAAGTTGCTTTATGACAGGCACGACCCGTCGCAACCCACAAACGGAACTGTTTGAATAGAACAACACACATGCAAGAGCCCAAAAAGTCTTGTCGAAACCGTCGACCAAGACACCGCTCTTGTCGAAAACGTCGACCAAGGCAGGAAAAGATAGCGCCGCAGCCCGCTGGCTCACTTCTGTCGAAAACGTCGACCAGAAAGGATAGCGCCACAAATCGCTCTATTACTCTTGTCGAAACCGACGACCAAGAGGGTTTCCCAAATTTTCCAAAAACAGTGTGTGGTTGCTTTTACAAGAAAACAGTTTTCGTGCAATGCAGTTCATGAGGATCAGTAAACACGGACTCGGGGTACAGTATTAATCAGTAACTGGACTAATAGGATGTCAAGTCAATACAGGTAAGGTATTCCTAAGTACAGGTCATCTACAGTTATACAGTTGAAATCGCGATCAGTAATCGAGTCGGAGTCAGTCGGTTGTCGTCGGGTGGTCGCAGTCAGGGTTAGACAGTCAGGCAGACAAGTATATAGACAAGAACAGGGCCTAATGCCGAAAGCCAGTTATCACTCACCTTGGTTGATCTTCGTAAGCTACACAACTTTGCGAGTCCTTCGGAGTGCGAAGTTCCTGGAAAAATATGATACTACTTAAAATCTACGCAAAACTAATAACGACACTCTGAAACCCCGCAATGAGTACAAACAAGTCAGGCAGGCACAATCATATCAGGATAAGCAGACACACACACTTGACTGAGGCAAGGCATACGACAAACTTAACATACTGCAACTTGAATAACAACACAACTCGGAAAAAGATCAAGCCTGACTAGTGCAGGTAGTCGACTCACAGACAGAGGTACAGAACAACACGGACATGAGTTTAATATTACTAATTTGAAAACACATGACAAGCTCAGATATACTACAAACTGTCCGGAATTTAGAGCAAACATGTCCTAGACAGCTTTACCCCATTGAAAGTAGTGTCACTGCATTGCCATTCTAATGCTTATTTATGATTCCTTTCTTGAAGTGTTGAACACCAAAGAATCATTATGCTTTCATTTTAAACGTAACTAGCAGAGAGCATAAAATAAAGCTGAACACCTTTTGTGTTATTAGGTAAACATACTAAACCTCATCAGCTACCTCGTGATCTGCATAGTCACTACTTATCATCGTCACTACTAAACTACCCGCAAAACAATATAAGATCCTTGAAACAACAAATATGCCAGACATTACATAACAATCATTTGACTAACCCGTCACACACGCTGCATACTTTAGATGTTAATAACCTAAAAGACGCCTTCTGCAATTTGACATTTCTAAACACGATCTATGGCACCATTACACAACATTAACAACTTTTTAGAAGAGATTCTCATGTCTCATTCCTACAATCAAGCAATTATTTCAATAGGTATGCAGTATGTATGTCAGAAGTATGAGCTATAACCAACTGTAAATGTGGCTTTCTGAAATCTAGCAACATCAACATTGAAAGTAACGACCCACTCAATACGATCGTTGAACGCATTCTAAATTCGAAATCAAATGCTACACACATATATCTCGTATACAGCTTCCAAGTCACAATACTACATAGACCAAATCATTCTTGGCAAAGTCACTTCTAATCAGCACCAAATTCGGTTCACAACACCACGCACAATAACTAATCCAAAGCAGCAAGACCATATCCCAGCGAATTTGAAACTAATAGTCATCGCAACCACAAGCAAATAGTAAATCGGCTCTATAGCCTCCAATGGAATTCGCTACAGTACGAGAAATAGCCGCATTGTAACATATCAATACAGCAGCACAGCAAACAACAATTTGAATGCCTAGAAGCAAGAAATCAGATGAAGAACGCAAATGCCCACCCATAACTAAAATACGAGAATGAGTCTTACCTAGAGAGAATCGAATCTAAGCTGAAACCCAAACAATTAAAATCATCCTAAGGTTGGACTTACTCGGATTAAACCGAAGAGGGAAAATCGGGGACAACGAGATGGTCTCTTTAACTCCAATTGGGGCGAACTCGGACGATGTTCGAGTGGCAATGAATAGAGATGAATCAGAGAAGCTGCTTGGTCAATTTGGTGGAGATGATGAGGCGGGCAGTGGTGTAGTAGTGTGCGGTGGTGATGGGTGGTGGACGTAGCAGGTGAACCGGTGGTGGGTGTTTGTGGTGGTGGAGATAAATCGGTGTGGTGGTGAATAGTAGCGAATTGGAGGAGCCTGATCAGCTGCGTAGAGGCGGCGCAGTGGTGGTAGATGGACGGATTTGAGGTGCGGTGGAGAGTGAGGGCGAGAGGAGGAGAACAAGAGAGCGAGCTATTGCACGAATGGCAGGGGAAGTGGTGGTGTGCCGGAAAATGGAAGGGTAGTCGGGTATTTATAGGGCGGAGTTGCCGCCTTGCTTGGCCGAAGCCGCGCGTGGGGCAACGCGTGTCCTGCCACGCCTCTCCTCCCGATCCACGCGTCCGGTATGCGACAAAAGGGGCATGTTGGTCCTCTTACCCGGTGGCGGTGGCGGCTAACTTCTCGGTGAAGCTTGCGGCGTGGGCGGTGGAGTAACAATGGCGGAAAGAGGCTTGAGCTGATCAAACGGGATAATGGATGAAGAAGAAGCAAGTGAAGGTATATTTGGTAATTCGCCATTATATACACCTGGCTTCTGCTGGCTTCCAAACAGCTCATAAATAAAATTCGAAAAAATGCGAAATCGATTCTCGGGCAATATTTGAGTCGAACTCAAGCCATATAAAAATTAAAATAAATATTTTTATTTTATAATTTTTATTATTATTTTATTAATATAATACCAATAATCCATTTAACGGCGAATACGCTCGGCGTTAAATTTCTAATTCGACTCAATATAACCGATCAATATTTTCACCTGTGTGAAATAATAATATTAATATCGGATTATTTACTTACGAAAATTCGAGGTCCTTACAGATCATCAGATAAAGTAATTACAAAATGAGAAATAACTTTTACAAAAGTTTTACACAAAAATACAGTCAACAGAATTATAAAAACTACTATGTAAATTAAAACAACAGGAGAGTCCGTGATCCAACTAAACATTCAAAAGTACTAGTCTTCATGTCTTCAAAAATAACTTTGGTTTAGAAACCACAAGTTCTCTAGCACCCTATCTTGTTGTCAACCTTCCTCCAGTCTTCAGCATATTCACAAAGAAGCCTTCTGACAGAGAGTTTTGTATATCTGGCTAATCCACAAAGATCTTTATAGCTCTTGGGAGGTTATTTATGTTTCTAAACAAAGAACTTGACCCATTATTACTTGCCCCATACCCTTGAATGTTCTATCCTCAGCTCAGACAGCTTGAAATACTTGTAAATTTCTTGCAAGTAGAAAATGTCATCCAAGTATTCATCCTTTGTCATATAGAATGATTCATAGGGTAGAATACCAAATTTATTATATCTGCTGAGGGTACCATCTAGCTTCCTGACTTTATGCGCATCATCAGGCTTGGGATAAGGACATACAAAATCTAAAGGATGATCCTTTGCCTCTGTCCTTTTCAGAACTTCAAAATCAAGACATTCCTTAGTATATGCTGGATTTTGCAATGTGGGCTTGTGAGCCTTGTGCGGTCATCTGGTTAAATATGGGTTTTGAAAACTTCTTGTTCAATAGCAAATGTTGTACCTCAAGAATCCAATATTGTTAGGAATATATGTTAGTATCTTTATCAATCACCATATGATATATCTTAGTATAGAAAGGTGACTAGTACTCTTAGTTCACTTGAACATTGTAAAAGAGTAAATCACTTAGGATGTTAGTCTACTAAAACTTGTAATAATATTAATAGGTCTCTGAATTTAATTTTTTATTTAGAAGAAGGCCATGAAGAAGGATCCTAGAAATGGGTTTTAATTGAAGATTTTAAAACTGAAGATTGCACAAGTTCATCAAGACTAAAGGATAAGTCTTCTCATATAGACTATGATCAGAAAGCATATTGTATATTGCACATAACAAGTCTCTGAACATATGACATCACATAGTACATGAGCATGCTAGCTTTCATAAAGGCTCATGTGTCCATTGAGACTATAGGTAGAGAAATAGTACGATCCATTAATTACACCGGCTGAAAAGTCGCTCAATGTATAGTCCTCTCTGAAAAATGAGAAAGGGACTTCTGAGTACTCATTTGGAGATATCAATGGATTGAATTTTGAGAAGGTCTAACGAATACTATTCAAACGACTCTCATATTCATATATAAATATCACCACTTAGAAGTTGAGAAATACATACACGAACTTCCCTCATATGTACTTATCAAGCAAGTATTCTCTCAATCATCTCACTACCATTCTCCAAGCTTACTATTGCAACTGAAAAGCTCGAAAAATCACTAGTAGTTCTAAATTTCCAAAACCTATAACAAGAGATTGTTATTCGTGAAAGAGTTGAACTTTCGGATACCCTTTCTGAAGCTCATTCTCTAGAACGGATACCAATTACATGGGTAAGTAAAAGAGAACCTACCATACATTGAATAAGTGTATCAAATAGTGTTATCTCTTCTAAGCTCTCTAAAGATATAACTGAAAAGTTATACGAGAAGCTTTCCTGAAAATCAACTTATAACCAACACCATCAAGGTGTGGAGTACTGGAAGTACTTGATTTGGAAAACCAAAATAGCTCCAAGATTATCTTGAGTACAGGAAGTACTTTGCTCTAGGATTTAGGGAACAACTCAGGGGGAACATTTGCTTATGAATCATTTGTTTGTAGGAATCTTTGAATAGGATTAATTGTAAGGAGAACTCAATTGTATGTTCTAGTGAATTTCAAGTCTCAGAAAGGCCGAGTGGACTAGATGGAGGATTACGCCACCTCCAGATACCACTATACTTGTTGTGTTATTTACTTATTCTGTATTTACATTCCAGCATAACACACATACTTTTACTACTGGAAAGCACAAACTCATTTATCTATCTCTTAAGTCTTCTGCTCTCTGAAATTAAGTATCAGAAACCCACCAGTTTATGAGAAACAGTGTTTATCGACAAAAGTTTTCCCAAGCCTTCTGCAATGAACCTCGATCCCTCAGATTGGTAAAGGTTTTTGTCACTTTCCAGGGACATTTTAATTTGTGTGTTAAGTGTGCATGTATGTCTCTGAGTGATGCTCCATTTCTGAAGCCCGCGAATTACGAGAAATGGAAGAACAATGTGATGCTGCATCTTGAAGCCATCGGTGATGAGATGATCTAAGTCATCAAGGAAGGACCCATCAAAATCAAACAGCTCAAACAAGTCATTGGAGTGTCTGATGGTTGGAGAACCACTGATAAGGATGCTAAAGGTAGTGACACTTCGACTAGTGATAGTGGTCGTGTTGCTACAGTTTAGGTTGAATATGAAGACAAACCTCGTGTACTCTTGTCATTGGAAGATGCCAAGAGACACAAGTTGGATGGTCAAGCTCGTAACATCATCATTCGATCGACACCTGAGCATATACAGTGCAAACTGTGGTGTGTTAAGACGGCAGAAGTTGCTTTGCAATTGATTGAAGAAATCTGAGCCGGAACTGAGAAAACCAAGGAAAATAAGTTCGAAGAGTTCTAAAATTGAAGTTCCAAAACTTCAAACAGGGTCCCACTTAAACTCTAGAAGAACTTAATTTTAAGTTTACTACTCTCATGAGTGATATGGCTGCACTTGGAGACAGTGACAGATATTCGAATTCTGAGAAGGTGAAAATCATTGTTAGAAGTTTGAACCAAAATTGGGAACATACCCAATATTTCTACTTTAACCAGGGTATGCCACAAATCACTCGAGTGAAACTCTTTTTCACATTTAACCACTGTGAACTATGAGACAACCCAACGAGGATTGGCTGCAGCTAAAAGGTTGCAAAGTTTTGCTCTAGTCACACAAGGTATTTCTGAAAATAAGGATACCAAGGAAGTGTCTAAAGAAATTGTTCTTGGTATGCCTCACATGAAGAAATATGTGAGCCAAGAGATAGAAAGGAGAAAAGCAAAGGAGAGGCTGAAAAAGCATCTCAGCCCAAACTATCATCAGTACAAGAACATTCAAATAAATAACCCTGCTCAGAAAGTTGTTAGTATTGAAGTTGCCGAAATTGGAAATGGCATATGCTTCTATTTTCAGAAACCTGGTCACTTCAAATGCGATTTTCCTACTTTCAATAAGCTCAGGATGGATGACAAAATATAGAGAAGAACTTTCAAAAGAACTCAGAGGGCCTTTCTCACTGAAGAGAGAAAGAAGATCCAAATTCAACTTGATGTTTTGGATATTGAGTCAGAATCTAAAGATGATGATTCAGATGACCCAAAATTGTCATCACCAGACTAGTGTGGGATTACTCACGATGTAATCGACTTTGGCCAGAAGAAGAATGACATGTGTTGTGTTGCTGAGATTGTAGGTCCCGACATCTGCAACATAGAAGAGTGCCTTATGGCTGATGAGGTAATCAATACATCAAAATTCATATTTTACGAGAGTGATGATGACTGTATCAAGGATTTGGAATTGGTCAAGAGTGAACTTGATCGATATGAGAGAGAATTCTTGGTTGTTGAATCTAAGACCAAGATTCTGAAAGAAAACAGAGAAACTCTTGAAAAAGAGGTTTCTAACTTGACCATGGTATCTGAGAGAAAGGACAATGAAATAGCATCACTTAGGTCTCAAATATCGGAGAAAGAAAATTCTCATGAGCTAGCCTTGAATCAGCTATATGTGAAATTAAAGAAGCTTCTTTCTGAAAATGATTAACTCAGAAAGAAAGAGGTCTCCTTCAAATCATTTGTCAAAGCTAGTGACACTCTCATGGAGGTTCAATCATATCTGAGAAACCCTTTTGAGAGAGGAGGACTTGGACTTGAAGCTCAATCAAGTAGCTCCACTCCTCTGAAAAAGAGTGATGGAAGGGTGACCTTTGTAAAAAGTCAACAAGAAAATTCCAAAGAAGCCTATAGCATTGGTCAAAAAGCTAAGGTTCTTAACAAAGAAAAGGCAGTTGCGACCAAACCTTTGAGGGAACAATAAGTCCCAAAGAAACAGGAGGAAAAGGTTTTTGACAAGAAACATGATCCTCAGACATGTGATCATCCATAATGTTGTATTACTAGGAAGGGAAGTATCACTGGACTTGGTGTATTTCCCACTATACCATTCTATGGATATAGGGATGCTGCAGAGACTAGTAAGGTTGCTGAAAATCGTGTTCAGAAAGCCAATGGTGCTCGAAATGGTATTGGTTATCGTGTTATCACGAAGGTCCTCATGCAACAATATAAGGAAGGACAAGAACGATGGTAGAAATCTAGAAATGCTTATAAAAATTATCAGATTTGGAAGCAGTCCCAAGCCACTGCAAAACTAAATGCCAGGGCTAGAAGAAACTTGGCCAGGAAGACTAAGCTTGCTGAAAAGCAACTCAGAAACCTGACAGGTCTCTGAAGCCACCATGACGAACACAGAGGAACACTCTAAGAAGGAAAATCGATCTTAAATCTGATGATTCTAAAATTCCTCCTTATGTTCAAAGTAAACAAAAACCAACTCCTAAGAGATCCATTCAGAAATAGATTTCGACAGGAAGAATGTTTAGTCTAAGTGGTTCTGAATCTGAGGCACGAACCTAAATCACGTTTCCTGTTGTGTGCAGAATGCTTCTTGGACTATGGCTTAATGGCTATTTAATAGTTGATGCGGAAAGCACATGATATGAGACAAAGCAAACTTGGTCGATTATAGAATATGTATTACTGGACAAAACATTAGGTTTGCTAAAGGAGAATTAAATCCTTCGATAGGATTTGGCAACGTCAAATTGGGATCCCTTGTAATCTCTGACGTATTACATGTTAAAGGTTTGTAATATAATTTTCTAAGCATGAGCCAATTTGCATATATGAGATATTCGCTGAAAATAAAATCGAAATTCTACAAATTGATTGACAATGAGTTAAAAAGCAGACAGTCTTGGTTTCTAAGTGTAAAGGAAGTCTATATGTCGTTGATTGGACATCTGCCACAACTGAAGAATGTATCATGGTGAGTCAATCAGGTCACACTGAAGAACACTGGTTATGGCACAAGAGAATGAGTCACTTGAATTTCGAAACTCTGAACAAACTTGCCAAAAAAGAGTTAGTGGTTGGATTACGTAAAACAACATTCAGAAAGGACGGTGTCTGCTCTGCTTGTCAATCGGGGAAACAATCCAAAACCTCTTTAGTAAAAGCCGCAAAATTTCGGTACATATTAAAAATTTATTTAAAAATTACATTCTATCACTTTAAATTAAAACGTGAATATTGGAGTAATTTTAAACGATTAAACGTTGCGCGAAAACGCTAGAAAACTATTAACAAGTAATAAAATAATAAAATAAAAAATATTTATTTTAATTTTTGTACGGCTTAAGTTCGACTTGAAGATCGCTCGGGAACCAATTTCGCATTTTTCCGGAATTTATTTAGGAGCCGTTCGGGATCCAGAAGGCGCCAGGTGTATATAGTGGTATAAAGACTAGTATACCCTTAAATTTAGCCTTCATCTCCTTCACCATCTTCATTCTCTCATTCAAATCATTTTCCCGCAAATTGACATTTCCACTCAACTGGCCGCCGTTCGTGTCAAGCCGCCTTGATCGGCCCCCGCTCCGGTCCGCTCTCCACCCATCGACCGATCGTGACGTGTGGCGAGAGCAGGCGCATGGGCACCGCGTGGGAAACATGCCACTTGTGCCGATAACACCGAGCCATCGCCTATATATACGCCTTCTCCTCCCTCATTTCGGCACACACCGTCTACCCCTCTCATTTTCACCAAGCTCCGGTTTCTTTTCCCTATTCCTTTCTCTCACCTTCGCACTGTGCCATCGCGCCGCCGCCGTCCTCGTCGGATTCCGCCACCAACTCCGGTTAGTCTCCATTTCCGCGAATTAAATTAGTTATCGGGAGCTGGGTAGTTTAATACACTGTAATTCTTTGTTGATTGAAGAGAAAACTTGAATTCCCTGTTGGTTAATTATATACTGTAATTTTTTTTGTTGGTGGCATACTGTACTTCTATAGTAGTTAGTATATTGTAATTCATTGGTTGTTGGCATACTGTAGTTTAGCAAGTTGAAGAGGAAATTGAGTCACTGTTAAATTTTAGCACACTGCAGTTGGTTGTTGGTTTAAGCTGTTTTATCCTATTCGATCGTTATGAATGATGTTAGTGTTGTTGCAAGGGCGTTTAAAATGACAGTTGGTTATAAAGATGATGAATGATAGTAATGTTGTAATACTTGATATCAAGTGTAGTATTTTAAGAGATAGTCTATCTTGAGCAGTGGAGTGTTGAATGTACCGTAAGTGCTAGGTTCACGCAGATAGTACAAGGTAATAGGTAAAGATATAAACACTTGTAGGATGTGATGAAATAATGAGCAGTAGATAAAAATGTAATAATAAATGTATCATGATCATCACTTGGACTGGTGTGAATATGTAATGCAAATATTGACTATATGTGTACAGTGTGCTTACTAAATGTCGAGTTGAATATGGTCTAATTGTGGTTGTGCGAAGGTTGACTCATTTACGTAAAATGGAAGTATTGTAGGCTAAACAACTTTCTAGTTGCTATCTTGCTGATATGCCATTAATATGCCATTAAGGCCGTTGTTGTTGTGAAGTATCTGGAGTCTCGTCTTGCGAAATGAGTTATAACATTTGAGATGTTGCGATTATATGAATAAATTATTTGAAGTAGTGTTAAGTCGGGAATTGGAATTGCTTATTGCGGGGTTTTGGTGATTTAAGATTTAAATGCTACAGGACTAAATGCTTAGTTGATTGAGTCTAGTATGAGAATTGGGGTAGGATCTCGATGTCTCTTGATTAACTGT
>JAYMSP010005825.1:0-12840 GCA_036897095.1 Plantago elongata | reverse complement strand
GCTTGTTGCCTTGCAGGTCGTCGGTGCCCCCAATTCATCAACCTAAATTCGATTGTAGATTCTGAGCGTCTACATACTAGGGTTATTGAAACATGTCGAGTCCGTAAATTAACTGTCCTAAGGGTAAAACCAATGAATGTACCGATTAATTCCGCTCTCTTTTCTCAAGATCGAAGACAGAGGCGGAAAAAAATATAGGGAAATAATACCATACCATTTATTTCGAGGTATCTTATAACTTCTACTATGTACGGCAACTCATAATTAGTCGTACTAGTTAATTTACTAATCTACCTATTCAAGTTATAATTATGATTTATAAATAATTTTAAAAATACAAATTACACAACATTGCAAGACTCAAACTAAATAATATGAAAGTTACAGTTTAAACCTTAATATTTATTTCTTTTTAAAATTCACCACCGGTCCACCACTACCTCCTTCGTCATCCACAACATCACGGTGGCCAGAGTATTCCGGTGAGGTATGAAACAACTTCGATTGGAGTATCTCCAATATCGGAGTTGTTCAGCCCCAACAGCTCCAATAAGGAGCCAAAAAGGCTCCAAAATCGGAGCTATTTTAGCTCCTACAAGGAGCTCCTCTTGATCCGTCTCACCGCTCCTTTTATCGGATCTGATTCGGAGCGTCTTTGACTATCCGCCGGAGCTTTGAATAAGGAAGAAGAAGGTGGAGGAGCTAAGAAAGGAAAAAAAAGTAGTACTATGAATATATCATGAAAAATAAAATTTTATTGTGATGTAATTTACAATTAATATTAAGTTATTGTTGTAATTTATAAAGCATTAGAGTTAGATGTGTAGTAAATTTAAGATTGTAAATTGCAACCAAGTCCAACTAATTTTATGTTCCATTTATTTTATTTCGTGTCATCAAATAAGAACTAAATGAACAATAGCATATTTGGTAAACTATTTAGTGTACGACTACTATCTTATCTTAACTAGGTATGGCTACTATATCATCATAGAAAAACCCAAGTAACTTATGTAAAACAAAGAGGGAAGGAAATCATGTATCTAAAGGGCAAAAGATGGTGAAACAAGGACAAACTAAAAAAAGGAAAAATGGAGTTGAAATATGTTCATTATTTGGGTCCTGTTTGTTATACTGCTGGAGCGGCCATCTCCCCACTCAAATCGAACATTTTGTACATAAAAATTTCAACTTTAATTGAAAAAGGCCACTCAAATTCTATACCAATCCGTCCCTTGATTTTGAGTCTTTCAACTTCAGATGATGTTGCATTACTATTACTACAATGGGACATGTAATTAGCTATTTAGCTTATTGCCCCAATGAAACCTCTGAATGGTATATTATGTTGGAAAATACTGTAGTACCTAATTTTGGTTCTTCACTTTTTACTAAGAAGTTGGTAGTTGAACTCATCCAAGCTAGCATCGGCCTTGAAAGCCACATCTTCCAGCTGCTGCTGCTAGTACTTGACAGCACCATTAGTTGATTTTATTTTCTTCTCGGTATCATAATTCATACATAAACGCTTGAACAATGACTAGGGAATTTTACAGATTTGTGATTTCTTGCAACCAAATGTGAGCTTATTCTCATCAAATGGTAACAGTAGACCTATTCTTGCAAATGTGAGCCTAAGTAGACTTGTTTTGCTGCTCTTGATCATGAAAAGTTGCATGCAAAATCTGATTCGAGGAATCAGGTTTTCCTCACAAGCACCGTTGGCGGCAATCTTGAATCATTTGACATGTTCGTTTTATAGATGCTGCCTGAAAATTGAGGGATGGCCATAATTTCTATAGTCTACCATTCTTGATATGTTCGTATGGTAATAGGAGTCTTCATTTCTGAAATATAGTTAAAAAAATCTCATCATCCATGTACATTCGAGTCTCTCCATCACAAGTTCCTCCATAATTCCACTGCCACCCCACCCCCTCCTGCCACATTAAGTTTAAGCTACAACTTCTAATATTATTATACTAAGTTCCATTAAAATTATCTCCATTTATGGACATTTACCTGCTTGAAATGAGATTCAGAGAATCCCATAATAAAGATCTTTGTTCTCCTTCCATTAGTATTTGCAACAACCCAATGAGCCCATGTCCTGAATGCCCTCGTGAATGAATCTTTCAGTAGAAGCCAGGCTTAGACATGATCACGTTCCTGGAAGTGGTAGTTCCTGAAGATTGATTCAAAAGAATCAAAATTACAAAGGTTTAAAATCTAACATTCAATGGGGCAAAAAACTTAAGTTAACCTGTTCGGTTTCTAAGTCTCTCATCATCCAAACTTTCTCCAAAATTTCACTGGCCCCGTCTGTATTATACAATGTTTTTAGTCAAACTATCTGCGTTTAAAGAAAGATTACTTACTTGAAGATTTGAACCCGGATAAATCACAGTTGTTGGATTCCAGCACACTAGACAAGAACAATAGACCCTCCTCTATTCTGACAACACGGGATGGACTGAGAATCCGACAAAAGATATCTTGGTTCTGCTTCATTTGCATCAATCCAATGAGCCCATATCCTCATTGCGCTCTTCGACAAATGACCTAACAAAAAAAGCACATCGTACACATAATTAATTACCTTCCTGGAAATGGCAGTTCCTGAACATTGACTCAGAACAATGCAAGTTGCAGAAATAAATTGGTGAACTTTACGTTTAATATAAGAGAAGTTCAGATTGATGAAGAGGAAAAAGAAAAGCCTCAAGTTCACCTTTTCAAGTTGTTGAGTGAGTCCACCGATGACCTGTTGAATATAGCATAGACATCATGATATTTATCATGCATAGAAGCTCTCCATCATGTCCAACCTCATTCAGTGTTGGCCTGCTCTCCATCATGTCCAACCCCAGGGTTGTTCTGTGTTTACCCACAATGTTATGTTCTTCAATAAGGAACGAGAGTTGTAAAGCCAATCAAATGGTTGAAATCTCTGCAGTTTAAATACAACAAGTAGAACATCTAAATCCATACCATATAATTCAAGATTTTTGAATCTTTTGCTACCCCAAGTTACAGACAATGGTTTCCTCAAAGCAGAAAACAATAATTCCTATAACCAACACCGTTTGTTCCTTTTCAGTAGATTCAGCATTTTCAGCCCATGGAACCAACATATTTCAACACAATGCATGGGTCAAGTTCTTGCTCAGTAAAAATTACTACACCTACTGATACTGTTCTAGGTTCATTCTAATACAGTAATATGACTGTAATATTTCATTAGTTATTCACATTAAAAAGCATAAGTAATTTAGATGCAAAAGAACAAGACATTGGACACCCCCTAGACATGTATACCTGCTAAGTGAACTGAATTTGTCGTAACTTGTAAGCTATTGACATAAACTGGTCACAATGCAATAAAGAGAAACCATCAATCTTACAACAAGATCAAACTAATGTCTGGCCAATTAGAGATTAGCAGTTTAGATCATATGTTCTACTTTATGATTGACTTGAAGTAATTATGAATGAACTTGAAATTTGACAAGATGAAATCACATATGTGTTAATGCAGAAGTTAAAAGGAAAAAATAATAATAAAGGACTTACCCTATCATGACGATTTTCGCGGGGTTCACAGCTTGGAAATTAAATTACTGAAACAAGGTCTTCAAACTGTCACAATATTAATGAACGCTCACGTGCAACAAAAAATGTCAACTTGACTTATCAGAATACTCATTATTAAACCAATGTGTATTGATCATTGATTGTAAAGAATTTACACAATGATTATAAATTGACAAGATAATCAACTAACTAGCTGGATGGAATTTTATATAGAGTTTACATAACTGCTAGGTACTAACAATAATACTTAATATACAACTTCCTCTATTTCTCTAATATGAGTTGTAGCTTGCTGGCTTGTTTCACTTCCTGTATCTTTACATCTCTTCAAGTTGAGAGTGTAGGTTCAAAACTCCAAGCTTGGAAATGAAGTGATTGAATAATGGGAGAGCCAATGGTTTTGTGAACAAGTCTATAATCTGGTCTTTATTGGAGAAGTGTAGCAGGTTGATGGTGCCATCTAAAATTCGGTCTCTTATCACATGGCAGAAGACTTCAATGTGTTTTGTGCGTTGATGGTTGACTGGGTTGTGTACCAAATGATAATATGACATGCTATATGTATAGAGAAGAGCTGATTGTTGATGATGTACTTTAAAATCCTTGAGGAGATAGAGTAACCATTACATTTCACATGTAGCTATTGCAATAGCTCGATATTCTGCTTCAGCAGATGATCTTGACACTGTTGTTTGTTTCTTGGATTTCCAAGATATGAGGGAATCTCCAAGAAATACAACATAACATGACATACTTCTTCTTGTGTTTGCATATGAAGCCCAATCACTGTTTGAGAAGCACTTTAAGTGGAATTCATTCTTGGAGGATTAAAATAGGCCTTGTCCTGGTGCTTGTTTGGTGTATCTGAGTACATGGTGTGCAGCAGCAAGAATGCAAGATGATGAGAAGTTTGTGCAGACATATAGTGACTCAGTTTCTGCAAGGCAAAAGATATGTAAGGTCTTGTAATAGTTAAATACATCATTCTACCAATTAACCTTTTGTAGACTTGAGGATCATCTAATAATGTTCCAGTAGACTTGTCAAGCTTGTCCTTTGAATCCATTGGTATGAGATTTGGCTTGTTGTTTGTATAACTTGTTTCCTTGAGCAAATCAAGGGCTTACTTCCTTTGACATATTGAAATACCTGAAGTATTTCTTGCAACTTCTAAGCCAAGAATGTACCTGAGTTCACCTAAAGTTTTAATTGTAAACTTATCATGCAAAAAATTCTTGACAAATTGAATTTCTTCAATGTTATTTCCTGCAAGAATCACATCATCCACATATACTAGTAAACAAGTATGAGATGTATAAGTAGTTTTAACAAAGAAAGAAACATCAGCTCCAGACTGAGAATAACCAATTGAAAGGAGAGATTCTTGAAGTTTAAAAAACCATTGCTTGCTGGCTTGTTTAAGTCCATAAAGGCTTTTAACAAGTTGACGGACTCTTGTGTCACCTTCTTTACAATAACCTGGAGGTGGTGTCATGTATACTTCTTTAGAGAGATCTCCATGAAGAAAAGCAGTATTTACAGCCAAGTGATGTAAGAACCACCCTTGTGCTGCTGCAATAGCCAATAAACATCTAACAGCAGTGAGTTTAACTACATGTGAAAATGTATCAAAGTAATCAATACCATTTTCTTGTGTGTAGCCCTTTGCTACTAGCCTTGCCTTGTATCTTTCTATACTACCATCAGCTTTAAATTTAACCTTGTAGACCTTCTTACAATCAATTGTATGCTTGTTCTCTGTTAATGGAACTAATACCCAATTTTTAGTCCTTTCAAGTGTTGCAAGCTCAATCCACTCTTTATGTTGTATAGCTTGCTTGTAAGTAGTTGGTTAAAAAATACTACACATATAGATGCAGTAAAACATCTATGAATGGTAGTTAATCTATCACTAGATACATGATCAGTGAGAGGATACCTGACAACCATATTGGCTTTCTTCTTTCATGCTATAGTGAAGGAGGTATGATTACATCATAATTCTCCAGTGAAGAAGAAAGATGTCTTGTTCATGTTGATCTTCTGAGATTATCAACCTGGGGTATAGTAGTAGCTAAGGACTGAGGAATCACGGTATCAATATGTACATGACTTTCATTCTGTGCATTTACTAATGTATTATTAGAAGAAGTATGTTCTCTGACTGCATTGTCACCATTGTCTGTATGAAAACCTGCATTACTCACAAGTAAGTCAGTAACATGTAAGGGATATTCAAAACTCATATGATCATTATAATGAGAAAAATCATAGTGAGAACTCCTTGTATTAATTGTGTCAGAAGGATTGTTTGTAGAAGACATATTTTCATTTTTATCAAAAGGAAATATGTTTTCAATAAATCTAACATGCCTTGAAATAAAAACTTGTTAAGTGTCCAAATTTAAAAGTTTATAACCTCCTTATCCAGTTGGATAGCCAATAAAAGCACACTTGATGGCTCTAGCATCAAACTTGGATATGTGAGCACTCAATGTGGAAGCATAGCATAAGTAGCCAAAAACTCTTAAATATGAGTAATATGGTGGTTTGTTGTATAAAATTCATATGGACTTTTGTTTTCCAATACAGCTGTAGGATGCCTATTTATCATATGACAAGCTGCAAGAACAAACTCGACCAATATGTTAGAGGTAAGTGAGATTGAAATAAGAGAGACCTAGCAACAGACAATAGATGTTGATGTTTGCGTTCAACTCTACCATTTCGTTGTGATGTTTCAACATAAGAATGTTGATGAATAATACCCAGACTAGAGTAGAATTGTACCATGTTAAATTCAGCCCCATTGTCTGATCCAATCGATTTAATTTTCTTGTTAAACTGAGTAAGCACCAGGTTATAAAAATGTAAGAGATGAGTATTTGTTTCAGAGTTTGCTTTCATTAAATAAAGTCATGTACACCTTGATTTGTCACCTACAATTGTAAGAAAATATTTATGTCCAGTGTGCGATGGAACACTAAATGGTCCCGATATATCAACATGTATCAAATCAAAACAAGACTGAGCAATAGAATCACTTTCACTAAAAGAAATTTTCTTCTGTTTATAAAAATGACATATATCACAATATTGAAATACATTTTGATCTTACATTTTGATCTTACATTTTGAAACATAAATATGTGATATATTGCTGAGTTTATTCAAGGGTAGATGACCCAATCTAAGATGCATAACAATCGAAATGCCTGGAGAATATGATGGATGCAAGTAGTAAGGGTGATCGCGGATCATCAGTGGATCACGAACAGATGTAGAACCTCCATTCTCATCCATAGGATTTGCCATTTACAAATAAAACGGTTACATAGTGTAAAGTAGCGGAAGAAGGATCGAAGATCAAAAAATTTCGAAGAAACGAAGAGAAATTTAATCAAGACTAACTTGAATCAACAATTTCTGGTAACTGATACCATGTTAAACCAATGTGTATTGATTATTGATTGAAAAGAATTTACATAATGATTATTAATTAACAAAATAATCAACTAATTAGCTGGATGGACTCTTATATAGAGTTATTACATAACTGCTAGGTATTAACAATAATTCTTAATGTACAACTTCGTATGTTTCTCTAATATGAGCGGTAGCTTGCTGGCTTGTTTCACTTCCTGTATCTTTACACTCATATATGGAGATGGATATCCTGGTTCTCTTGGCTCCTTTGCTCTTCTAGTATCCTCACAGCCGAGGCAGTTGCGGAGCTGCAGCACCTATCTAGCTCAATTGATCGAAGGGTTGATATATCTCCAATTTCAGAGGGGATAGCCTCTAATTCAAACATATCACAAAGTAGAAGGCGCTCAAGGCATGGAAAATGAGTATTCTCAGCTGTCCATCTGGCCAGATCAGACATCCAAATGTTTAGGACTTTCAAGCGGAGAAATTGACCCTCAACCGAGCTCCACTCCTCCCCACCTTTGCATTGTCTCAGTTTTAACTTCTCAAGATAAGGCAATGATCCAATCTTTTTTCCCATATCTTCCCAATTGAAGACGCACAAAGTTAAACTCAAACTTTTGAGTGATTGAGGGAGCTCAAGATTCTGGAAGAACTGATCATCAGAACCTACTGGAGCTTGGCAATCAAGTGACTCAAGTTTACGCAGACGGCCAAGATTATGCAGACAATAATCAGACAACAGTTTAACCTCTTGATACCATGATTTTATTTTCCTCACGTTCGGAATTTTCTCAACAACCACATCAGTACACCTAAAATCAATTATATCCCCAAGTGTCTGGAGGTTTTCTAGCAAAGCATTGCTATCTTGTGTACCAACTGCCCCACCAACAGGATCCGGAAGACGAAGATACTTGATCAAAAGATGCCTGAGTTGAGACATCTCCCATAGTTCAGATGGCACAAGAATAGTCGTTGCAACTTTTTCATGCCATTCCTCCTGAAAGCTTACTGTTTGTAAATTCCAGAACAGATGTAAGGATGGAAGTTTAGGAGTAATACTTTTCCATGAAAATTCAAGGTACCTGGAGTTGTATAGCTCAGCAATACTTACAGCGCTCTCAGTTCTAACTTTGCAGCAAACTCTCAGCAATTTAAAGGTATTCAGAGCCGACCTTAATTTGTGATCATTTCCAATAAATGAACGGAGAAATGATGATGACAACAAGCATTGATGTACTTGACTGGAATATGCTTTGTTGGACAAAGTATGATGAATAGCAATCCGACGGTGGCTATTTTTTCCTGATGGAATGTGAGCATTGTGCACCTTAGGGACATTAAGAAACATCTGATTCCTTGCTTCCCTCAAGCACAAATCCCTCAAGGAATCATGAATTTTGCAAAATTTCACATTCCCTGTTGATCCGAATCTAGTAACAAGTAAGAGATTTCGGTCAATGAGATCTTTCACATTATCATGTGCAACCTCTTCCAAGCTCTTAGCTTTGTTTGGCTTTAGAAATCCTTCAGCAACCCATAATCTGATAAGCCGGGAAATACGAATTTCATGATCTTCAGGAAAAATTCCAAGATACAAAAAACAAGGCTTCAAATGAATTGGCAAGTGGTTGTAACTCAAGGACAAGATTTTCAAACAACGATCGCCATCATCTGAATTTATAATTGTGCTGGTATCTCTTGCAATATACTCCCAGTATTCTTGTTTCATAGACTTTGAAAGAAGTCCCCCAAGCACAATGATTGAAAGAGGTAGTCCATTACAATTCTTCACAATCTGTTTCGCAATATCCTGCAAATTAGGAGGGCAACTCTTTTGAAGAAACACTTTCCTATGAAGTAGACTCAAACTTTCACTCTCGTTCAAAAGACTCATCCTATAAACACAAGAAGAGCCAATATCATTTGCCAAATTCGATAGCCTAGTAGTTATCATACATCTGCTTCCATTGTTATTATTCGGAAGGAAAACCTTTATTCTCTCCCATGGCTCTTGATCCCAAATACCATCAAGTGTAATTAAATATTTGCGCCCGAACAGATACTTATGCAATGCAACACCTAAGTTCTTTACCTCAAAATCTTTTAGCCTACCTTTAGCTTCAAATCTATCTTTGTATAACAATTCTCCAAACTGATCATACTCGAGAAGATCACTCTGACCCAATGCTTGAAAATCACTTAGTAACCCAAATAATATTTCCTTGACATTGAATTCTTGAGTTACCGTAGCCCAACCAAGAACATGAAAATGATCCTGTGTAAATCGATTGTCATAAACCTTCTTAGCAAGAGTCGACTTCCCAATACCACCCATTCCAGTTATTGCAACAACTTGAAGACTAGATTGTTGTCCAGTGAGTTTATCCATTACCTCAATAGAAATGTCGTCAACACCCACCACATCATCCTTTACAGTGTTGAGAAGTTTCACTGAGCTAGATTGCTCAACTTCCTCACGCTGTGGATCCTTGACTACTCTCTTTTCATCTTTAATCTCTCCCACAATTGCATCCATGTAACCCATGACTTTTTTCAGATCGTCAGAGAACCTACTGAAAGTGCTGCTCTTAGTACGAATAATCGATCCAACTAAACCTCTTATCTTGACTTTAATGTTGTTCTTTTTCTGTGGTTTAGTACCCATAATATCACTAACTACATAGGATTCAATTACATCCTCGGCAACATAAGCTGCATCGACAATTCTACTCTCCAAACCACGTGCTTCATCGGTACCTTCCTGAGAGTAAGTTTCAAGAAAATCTTGCAAGAAACTAACCTGCTTGTGGAGGGATAGAAGGTGCATTTGTTCGTCTTCGGTAAATGTCGGAATGCGAAGATGATAAAGATGGATCTGCTCCATGATGTACCGAAGAGAAGCTAGTGCTGCATAAGCTGCCATCCCCTGTTTCACCACGTCGTTTATCTTGGCGAAGAAGATAGAACAGCACAAAACAGAGGTGAGTGGACTTTGGTTGATGGTTGGTAATGAATGATGATTAATGAACATTAGTATGCTCTATCTGGCTCTTGTTCCTTTACATTTCAATGTTCCATGATTGAGATGCTTCGTACCTACTTTCCACATTTTCCCACTTTAACTATTGCATTCCATCATGTATTTGCAGGCCACATCCTCACCAATAATAATTAGGACAAATAAGTTACTTAAAAATATAAAACAAACTATTACAATTTATTACACCATCCACTATGATGGAGGTCGAGAATTGGTCGTGGGCGAACGGTTGCTCTGGAACTGCACCTTGCGATCAATTTTCACACTGTGGTGACCGGCCGTGGTGATTTTTTATTTTTTTTATTTTATAGTTATATTAACGCGAATATTGAAAATTTGGAGTGAAAATAGACGTTTTTATTGAAAATAGGAATAGAACAGTGTCATAATACAAAATACGAACGTATACGAACAATGGGTGAAATTTAATGTATAAGAAAATATATCTTCACTGATATCGTTTTGTAGATTTTGAAAAAATATAAGCGACGATATAATTTTTATATTTTTTAAACATTAGAATAATTCAATAAATAAATAAGAAAAGGTGATGTGCCCTACAAAGGGTCCAACCAGAAAAACATAACTTAATCGGTTGCTGGGCAACCGATTGAATTATGAAACTCACAGGATTGCCCAAAGTGTAAGGGGTTGGTCGCGACTACAGAGCAATTGTTCCACGACCGCTTATAGTGACGGTCTTACTCTTAACACATCAAAAGGGAGGCCTAAAGGACAGTGAAATTAATTGATATAGAATTAAAACAAATTGTATATAAATTTGGATTTTTTTAATATAATTTTTTAATTTTCTGAATTTTAGTTTTGAAGTTTTATAAAATTCCAAAACAAAATCATCTATTTAAAAACAAAATGTACAAAGGTAGTCATCATACAACTAAGTTTCAATTTAGCCATTCAATTAATTTTGGAATAAGTGGCTCTAAACAATATTATATAGAAATAATTAGAGATAAAGTTGTATTTTATTAATAAAATCGTCTATCTTTTTTATTAAAATATTAAATTTATTATATTGTTAACAAAATGTCATTTTATAAAACAATATATCTTCTCATCCTCACAAAGTTTTACGAGATACGTTTATAGATGACATACTATAACTTAAGTCTTAAGTCTCAATTATATACTATATGATAATATTTTATCTAATAATTATTTTTTATTTTTGCATAATAGCGTTTCAAGAGACTTTATGCAAGTCACCGAATGACTGTTTAATTTGACTTGATTTTTGAACTACAATTTTCATCCAAATGACCACAAAATTCTAGTTTTATTTGAAAGATGAGAGACTGAATTGTGAATGATTTTTGTTTCGGTGTTAAACATAAAAGACATCATGTCGACACACTAGCTAGCAAGTCTTGTTAACGTGTGATACGATTTCATTTCAATTGAACATACCTTCAACAAAACGACATCGTTTCGACCTTCCTCCTTCATTCACCGGAAAATCCAATTTCTCGCCGGAGCAAAATGAGACGGCCGTCGTCGACGCTGCCGATCAATTTCAGCACCATGACGCAGAAGGTCGACGTTGACAGTCGGATTTCTCTCCGCAACTACTACCGTATTGCAGATAGTCTCCTCAAACAGGTTACTTCCTTCTCCCATTCAATCAATCTGCATCGCATTTTCACCTTTACTCCTTTCTCTTCATCAATTCGTGTCTCTTACAATACCTAATCCAGCTCATTATCGATGAAAATTTCTACTTCAATTTGTTTCTGTTAAATTGACGAGTGTTATTATACTTGCAGGCGGATATTCATAGAGATGAGAAAAACTTGATTGACTTGTATATAATTCTCCTTAGATATTCAAGGTAGGTTTAATTGTTTGTTGTGTGTTTGGTTTTGATCGAATTTTGCCTGGTTTAATGAGTCTGTGTCTGTAATTGGAACAGCTTGGTGTCGGAAACCATACCGGATCATCGAGATTACCCGACATTACATCTAAAAGAGAAAACGTTTTATAGGAAGGTAAATTTTCTCGTGTTCTGCGACTGGAACTGCAGCTGTGTGTGTGGTCTGATTGATTTTTTCGTGTTGTTGTAGAAATTGTTGGCTGTGCTGGATGAGCTGGAGTCTTTGAAGCCGAAAGTGCAGCATCAGTTAAATGAGCTAGAGAAAGTTAGGAAGGTGACTCAAGGGAATCAGTTTCATGGGACAAATCATGTCAGCAAAGGTTCATTGAGTTACGAAAATAAGCAGGTATCGTTGGGATGATACTGGTTTTCTTTGTCATGATGCTTAGGTGCAAGTTTATAATAGAGGATTAGCAGTGTCATTGGTCTATTAGTGCACAGCATGTTAAAGTCTTATTTACAGAACTGAAGGATTTTCTCTCTCTCGTTTGGTGTAAGTAAATGAAGATTAAAAAACTTAAGCAGGCGCGTGCTACGGATCAAATAATATTGTCTATATAAATTTGAGTAATTATTCTACTGTCACAGGAGTTTATGGTTAGATTAAGTGGATAACGAAAATCAGATTTATCATGTCTTTTTCGTTCATTTAACTTTTACGCATCACTTCCATCATATTAAGTGTTATGAGGCCGAAAAAGCTTCAGAAGATAGATTTTTATCTGTATCATCATGTTTGTTTGCTGTGAGAGATATCCGACCTGCAGGAAGTGGAAACATAAGTTGTGCAATTTGTCTTTTTATGTTGTTTCTTCGTACTGAAGTTTTTTTTTTTTTTTTTTTTTTTAAATTGCTGCCCCCCCCACCACCCCCTCCTCCT
>JAYMSP010005824.1:0-12840 GCA_036897095.1 Plantago elongata | reverse complement strand
ATAGTATATGTAGCTGTTCTTGTTTCTGCAGGTGATCACTCTATTCTTTATGTCTCTCTTGTGTTAGATTCTTGCTTTTTACCCCTTTTTTTTCACTTTTGTTCATGTTGGCATAATGTATCTGTGACCTATTGTTGATATTCTCTACATTAGTACATACTTTTTACCTTCTGGAATTTTTTTTTCGAGTGCACAAGAGCATGGGTGATCGTTGATTGTGTAGTTGGTGTGCTGCAGAGGCTCAATATTATACATATGATTCCTATTCCTTATTTTATGGTTCTGGAAACTCTACAACATTAGGTCTGAATTGGATTCCACAAGGAACGTAGCCCAGTAGAATTGTATTCCTATTGAATCAAACTGCACTGTCGAAGAACTCCATCTCCCGAGTTGCCATGAACTATATATTCACCATTCGCATCAAACAAAGATGCAATATGCAAGTTTAGAAACAGGCAAATTGAGTTACCTCTGTAAATCTTCCAGATATAATGCTCAATGACATCAAGGAGTATTCTGTGGTAAGTAAACCAGCATGAGGCCAGCCCCAAATACTCACCTCCTCTGTCATAAAAATATAATTAAGGGTATTATATTTTATTACGAGAAAACCCGAAAAAATGATGTTTGTACCAAACATGGTATTTCAATTCTAAATACCATGTCCATTAAATGATACCAAACATGGTATTTATACTAAAACACCAATTGAAATACCATGATTTTTTGCCCGGGCCTAAATACCATGAATTTGTAATTAACAAATACCCAGTTCAAACCAAACGGTCTCTAAATGGATCCTTGCTGATATTTGATTTTTTTTTTTCTTTTTTTTGGATCTCTTTTGGACTGTATTATTATTTTTTTGCAGTCTAACCATACTCAATAAGTAAAACAACAATAACTCCATAATACTAGAAACTGATAGCAAATAATGATACTCTGCACCACCACCAAGCTTCCACCTCTGCTCAAGCTTATAAAACCTCCTCATCATCTCTAATATGGCAACTAATGCACTCATGATTTACATTTTCTGATACAAGGCCACCCCTGCTTGTGTGCATATGCTATTTGTCTCACTGGAATCGGAGACTGAACTCATGAGTTCTCTTTCTTAACAATGCATCATTGGCCAACCAGTCAGCAGCAGAATTACCTTCTCTGTATAAGTGAGAAACATAAATATCTCTATCCTTCATCAATCTGTGAATTTTCTCTAATATATTGACCACTTTCCTGTTCCATTGCTTCTTCTCACTTTGTATCAACAACATAGCAACTTTAGAGTCAGTTTCAACCTCTATATTTGACCAATGATTTCTCTCACATAATGACAATCCCTTCCAGATTCCCTGCAATTCAGCTAACAGCACAGAAGCTTCACCTAAGTACAATTGATATGCCTCTAATATTCTCCCATCCTCATCTCTAATCAAACCTCCAGCTGCAGCTTGCCCTGATCGCATATTGAAGGCTCCATCACTGCTGAGTTTCAAATATCCTAGTTGAGGCTTCTTCCAAGTGACAATCACAGTTCTACCTACTCTAGGCACCATAAACTGAATATTCCACAAGTCTGCGATTTGTACATCTCCTTCCCACATAGTACTCTGAAATGGTTTAGCTAAGTTCATATTTAGTAACCAGTCTTGTATGCTCTTGATGATTCTCTCTGCCTTAATAGCACCATTGTCATATTTAGCTTCATTTCTAGCTCTCCAAGAAAACCACCTTATTAACAGTGGAAGAAGAATCCTGATATGACCGTTAGACACATGTTGAGAGGAATTTATCCACACTTGTAATCTTTGCCTACAAGAATCCTCTTCCCTAATGTCCACTTGAAATAATGCTGCATACCAGTTCCGAACTCTCTGAACCTCTCCATTGTCAATCATGACATGGTGTATTGTCTCAGTTTCACTACAACATTGACATCTGGACACCATTTGTATCCCTTTTTTCATGAGTATATCATCCACTGGTATCCAGCCATTCAAAAGCTTCCACCAGAATATGGAAATGGTGCCTGGAATTCCATCATGCCAACATTTCTCCAGAAGCCCATCAGTCTGATATTTGACTCTCTTATCTCCCAAGCTGATTTTGTGGTAAAATCCCATTTGATGCTGGCTTCCATATGAGCTGCGCCTCTATAGTAAAATCACAAGGATAATTCAGAAATATATCTGCTGTAACATGTAAATTTAATCCTCCAGATAACTCCTGCAACAACCATTCATGATTCTCCCCTTTATCTTCCAACTTCATAAAATTTATCACCTGTTCTGATGTAGCCAAGTCTTTCAGAAGACGTTTCTCATACCAATTGTCATGCCAGAAGTAACACATGCCTCTTCCTATTTTCCAAAAAATGTGATGTTGTGATACGTCTTGCACTTTGATCATTCTCTTCCATGTACTAGAGTCAGTAGGTTTAGCTGCAATTAACCCTGGAATATTCTTCTTGCAATATTTTAGCATCATACACTTAGCCCATAATGATTGTTGCTGCCTGAATCTCACCCATAGCTTAACATCAAATGCCAGACTCACTTCTTTTAGCTGTCTGACTCCTATACCTCCCTCCTTCACCGGTTTACAGACTTTTTTCCACTCAGTCTAATGAATCATTCTCTTCTCATCGACAGCTGCTCCACAAAAGAATTTCGCTATCATTTGATCTATCACTTTCATAACAGCTACAGGAGGTTCAGGTATTTGAAGGAGATAAATTGACATGGAAGCCAGACATTCTTAATAAGTATCAATCTACCTCCTTTGATAGCATGTTAATACTCCAACCACTAAATTTTGCTCTGATCTTTTCAATCAATGGATTATACAGCTCAATCTTCTTTCTTCCCACAAAAATAGGTGCACCCAAGTATGAAAGGCATCTCTTTCACAGTCATACCTGTTACAGTCTGCAGCGTAGGGCCATTGCCTCCTCTACCAACATATATGCTACTCTTACCATAAGTTATTTTTTGCCCTGAAACATTCTCATAATGCTGCAGAAACCTCATTATTTCTGAACTTCTGTCTTGCTACCTCTACAAAAAACAATGATGTCATCTGCATATGACAAATGACTGACTTTAACTCCTCTTTTTGTATCAAAATAAAGATTTGGATGATCTTCAAATATCTTGTTAAGGCCCCTAGACAAGTATTCTGCAGTCAACACAAAGAGGGCAGGTGAGAGAGGGTCACCTTGTCTCAAGCCATGTTCAGATGGCAAAAATCCACATAGTACACCATTCACCAAAGCACTAAAATGATTACTTTTGACTGTTCTCAAAACCATGTCTATCCATCTGTTAGAAAACCCAAAAGCTTCTAACATATTTTGCATAAAACCTTAATTTACTATGTCATATGCCTTCATCATATCCATCTTGATAATCAGATTCCCTCCTCTAGTCTTGGCATTTAGAGACTGAGCTAACTCCTGTGCTAGTAATATGTTATCACTAATTAGTCTATTCTTTACAAACCCACTCTGATTATCTGATATCAACTGGCAAGTGCTGCACCAACCTAATACTAAGTAAGTTGGTCAGGATCTTATGTGAGTTATTACACAAGCTGATGGGCATGTAGTCTGCCCACTGGATAGGAGCATCTTTCTTACTTATGAGTTATTACATTTGCTGTGATTCTCCCTACGCTCCTTTTCGAGGAGTTTACTTGTGCTTATTGGTTGTTAGCTTTAGTTATTCATATTATTTGATGATTCAGTGATTAATACCTCTTATGTTGGCAATTTGGACTACTACATTGCTATTGTTCTTCGTATTCCACTCTTAAAATATTTGATTGTGTCTAACTATTATCAGCTTAATGAAGTAATTCTGGTATATTTATCCTGTTGCTACAGTTGCTTTCATTCTGTTTCTAGTTTGATTTCCTTTCAATTTCCTTTACACTCCTTTTCGAGGAGTTTACTTATGTACAGTGATAGTTAAGGTATAATCATGAAGATGTTAGTTTGATGATTTTGTGATTTATACTCCTTTTGTTGGCTTTGTGGATTGATACATTCTTTGTACACTTCTTTTCAAGGAGTTAACTTGTGTATTTTGATTGTTAGGTTAGTTATTTCATAGTATTTGATAATTCAGTGATTAAGACATGTTAATTTGCTATCGTTCTTCTCATTCTACTCCTTCTAAATATTTACTTGTATTTATATATATAGCTTAATGGAGTCGTTTCCGGTATATTTATTTTGTTGCTTACTGTGAAGGGATGAATCTATCTCACTCTCGGCTTATTTTACATCTAGAAGAGATGTTCGCCATTTGGTTTGGCTTGACATATGGAAGTCGTTGGCTGAACCTATGTGCTTAATTTACAAAAATGCACATTTTATATAAAGGACCACTATAATTAAGCAAACAATTATGGTATTCACATTGAATGTATCTAATGATTCGTAGTCTGTGTTCTAGTTGCATGGTAACTTAACAGAGTAATATTCATGATATACTTGCATTATTAGATGAAAAGTAAGGATGCCTGTTGGAATAATATAGAAAGTCCGATTGATGTTAAAATTTGTATATGTATCTCTTCTCATGCAGTAGCCATTCATATACCAGGGCGATATATGGAATTTAAGCTCATACAGCGAAATGACATAGTAGATACCTTGGAATGAAGTGGGTGTTCTAAACTGGAGTTGAAGTCATAGAGTTGAGTTATTAGCCTTACTTGAGAAGTATTGTTTGCCAAAACATAGACATTGCATATTTTGCTTATATATTGTAATTAATTATTTATTATGGTAAATGTTGTGGTTTTGTCATTGTTTCTTAAGTTAATTTGTGCACATGTATTATGGTAGAAGATGTAACTATTTGTTGTGGATTGTTTTACAGGGTGGGGTTATCAATTTATCATATTAATATTATTTTCCTGTAATCCGCCTTTGATGTAGGAAATGACTTTTCCTCCTTGGTGGGCCTTCAATTCATATGGGAATTGATGCCAGAAAGTTATGGGTCACATCATCACCTTGTGCATGTGCCTCTGAAGGATTCTCCATTGAGCGATTGTGGGGGTTTGTGTGGTGACTTGGATATTCAAATTATGCTCGAAGAAAGTGATGTATTTTCCGATTTATATGTTGTAAAAGGTGCTGAAATTGGCCGTGAGGTTGTTTCTGTTCATTTACTAGAACCTTCATTTGAGACTTTGGAAGACAAGATTGTATTGACAGTTGCAGAAGCTATGTCTCTAGATCCTCCTTCACCTGTTCATGTCCTCATTGGTGCTATAGTCCCATATACCTTGAGAGTCATTCGCGGTAATAGTCCACATATTGTCAGGTTACCATCACAGTTTCATCAATGGTCTGCTTTAAATTCGTCAGTTGCCCAAGTTGATAGGGAAATGGGTACTACTCATGCACTGGCCTTGGGGGTGACAACAGTTGTTGTTGAAGACACGCGAGTCAATGGACATATACAAATATCTTCTCTTCATGTCGTCTTACCTGATAATTTGATGTTGTTTATCTCGCCTCTTTCACCTTTTGGAGATCCAACTGAGAGTGTAAATCCTCTGCCGTCTGTATCACGTTGGTATGTTGTGTCTGGCCGACAATATCTCATTGGTCTTAAGGTATTCTCCCCTGAACCTGGAGCACAAGAAATTTATTTGACAGAAAGCGATGAGATAGAACTGCATGATGACAAGGATGACTTTTGGAATATCCTACCAGTTTCAGAAGATTCAAATTCTCGCAAGAACTATAGAGTCCTGCAGGCAACTTCTTACGGACTGGGAAAGCTTAGAGCAACTTTATCTTACAGCACTGGGCATGATGTAAGAAATGAAGTTCTAAAGGTAGTTCAGGAAGTGATGGTATGCCATCAAGTCAAGTTCAACATGGAGGGAGAGAGTAGCAATGCTAGGAGAGTTCTGCTCCCCTGGGTTTCCGGTGTCTATCAGGAGTTAGAGTTGAGAGTGACTGGTGGTTGTGCAATGTCATCCAGTGACTTCAAATGGTTCTCATCGGACATGGCTGTTGTGTCAGTATCTGTTTCTGGGATAGTTCAAGCAAGAAAGCCAGGCAAAGCCACTGTAAGAGTAGTTTCTATCTTTGATTCATTGAACTATGATGAGTTGGTTGTTGAAGTTTCTGTTCCCTCTTCGATGAGCATACTTCCCAACTTTCCTGTTGAGGCACCTGTTGGATCACATCTTCAAGCTTCTGTAACATTAAAAACATCATCTGGTGCCTGTTTTTATGTATGTGATGCTTTTAGGTCCATTATAAAATGGGGTACTGAGAGTGAGGTGTTCATTGTTGTAAATGCTACTAGGGAAATTTTAGTTTCTGACAAACTCGAAGCTGTCGGTCCACCATGTGGGTGGACTCAATTATATGCACTGGGTTCTGGCCGCAGTGTGGTGCATGCCACATTGTCTAGAGAAAACGATCAATTTGACCAAGTTAGTAGTGGATATGTTGTTTTGAGAGCATCCTCTACTATTGCTGCATATGTACCTCTTATGGTGCATCAGGCAAGTGATGGGAACCAGTATGGTGGCTATTGGTTTGACATAGCCCATTCAAAATCACAGAACCAGTTAAGCAAAATGGAGTCTATGTATCTTGCCCCCGGCACTTTTTTGGATGTAATGCTTCATGGGGGACCAGAAAGGTGGGGGGTGGATGTTGAATTCGTTGAAACTATGGAACTCTTGGACGAACATAATTTTAAGGTGAAAGACGAGGCATTCATCTTTCAGATGTTCAGCAACAATGGCAATTTGTACAGAATAGGGTGTGAAAGATTGGGTACATTTAAAGTCATTTTTAGACGTGGAAACTTAATGGGCGAAGGTCATCATTTGCCTACTGTAGCTGACGTGCATTTGTTCCTTATATGTAGCTTCCCATCTAAAATTGCTGTAATAGCTGATGAAGCCTTCAATGAACCTCAAGTTGTTCAAACTGCAGCTCTAGCTGATCACATGCCTGGAGGGTTTCGTGCTCCCCCAGTTACTGTTGCCAATGGACGAAGAGTACGAATGGCAGCAGTTGGTATTAGTCATACTGGAAAAGCCTTTGCCAATTCGTCTTCTCTAAGTTTGGGTTGGGAACTGTCTAGGTGTGAGGGTTTGGCAATCTGGGATGATACTTACAGCTTAGCAACAGCAAAATCCAGCTGGGAGAGGTTTTTGATGTTGCAAAATGCATCCGGACTCTGTGTTGTGCGCGCCACTATCACTGGATTCATATATTCTCTTCGACGTCTTGATTTTACTCGCATGTTAGATGCATCTGCAGTCTCTCTTACAGATGCAGTTCAGTTGCAACTTGTCTCTTCTCTCAGAGTCAATCCAGAGTTTAGCTTGTTATTCTACGATAAGGATGCCAGGGTGGACATCTTTATCACTGGTGGGAGCTGTTCTCTGGAGACTTCCGTAAATGATACCCAAATTGTGGAGGTGATTCAACGATCACCCGTTCATCAGTGTTCACATCTTATGGTGGCTCCTAGAAGCTTGGGGACTGCAGTTGTGACTATTCATGACATCGGGCTTGCCCCTTCGCTTGCTGCATCTTCCACAATACAAGTATCGGATGTGGACTGGATTAAGATTTTAACAGGAGAAACCATAAGCATGGTGGAAGAAAGTCTCCAGTCCATAAAGTTTTCAGTAGGGGTTAGTGATGGACGCAGTTTTGATTCTTCTCAGTATATGTACATGAACATCCGTGTTCATATTGAAGAAAATGTTGTGCATCTTGCGGAGGAGGGTGATTTTTATGTGCCTGGCGAGAGGTACGCACATGCACCAAATTTCACCATACGAGCTATGTCTCTTGGGGTGACAACCATATATCTCAGTGTTGCTCAACATTCTGGCCGTGAGATACTTAGTGAACCAATTAAGGTGGAAGTATATGCTCCTCCAAGAATATACCCCGATGATATTTTTCTCGTACCAGGTGCATCATATGTGCTCGCAGTAAGTGGAGGTCCTCAAATAGGATCACGTATTGAGTATGCCACACTGGATGATAAGAATGCTAAAATTAATGGAGTTTCAGGACGTCTCCTAGCGCTTTCACCAGGAAATGGCACCGTGGTTGCCACAGTATATGGTTACGGAGATTCCTTGTTGTGTCAAGCATATGGAAATGTTAGAGTTGGGATCCCTTCATCAGCCGTCCTGAATGTTCAGAGTGAACAACTTGCTCTTGGGCGCATGATGCCTATACACCCTTTACTGTCTGAGGGAAATTTATTTTCCTTTTATGAGCTCTGTCACAATTTCAAGTGGACTGTAGAAGACGAGGTGGTATTGAATGTTCACGAGAGAAAACATGTGCATGATTCTGAGCATAACACTGTAAAATCTCAAATAGCCGATTCCTGGTCCGTTCAGAATTATAATATGATACAGGTTTTGCATGGAAAATCTGCTGGCAAGACCAATGTTATGGTTTCTTTCACTTGTAATTTCAGAACCTCTAAATCATCACCAAAATCGATGTCCTATAGTGCGTCTTTGTCACTATACGTGGTACCTGATCTTCCACTTGCTCTAGGATCAACAATTACCTGGATCCTTCCTCCTTACTATACCACTTCAGAACTTCTACCTTTGTCGTCCTCACAAACATATGGCAAAGGGAATTCTCGGAGTGACAAAGGTGTAGTTGCATATTCTTTGTTAAGACAATCCCGGACAGAGATTGAAGGGGCACCTGCGGATGATATCCATATTGATGGGGCCAAAATTAGAACTATGGACTCAGGCAATCTTGCTTGCATCCAAGCAAAAGACACTTTAAGTGGGAGAGTTGAGGTTGCGTCTTGTGTAAAAGTTGATGAGGTGGCTCAAATCAGAATAATGACGGATCAGTTTCCAGTGCACGTGGTTGCTGTGGGTGCAGAACTTGATCTTCCAATCATATACCATGACACTCTTGGAAATCCTTTTCATGAGGCCCATAACATTGCTCTGTTTAAAGCTGAAACAAATTATCCTGATGTTGTGTCGATTGAAAAATGTGATGGTCGTGGAAATGTCCGTCTCCGGGCAAAAGGTGAAGGAGTTTCTCTAGTACAAATTGCATTTATCAGCAATCCTAAGCAATCAGTGTATGCCATAATTTCTGTTGGACCTATGGTGTACCCTCAGAATCCAGTTCTGTACCAAGGAACTGGTCTTGACTTTGTTGTGAAAGGTCTGGCTCATCCAGCATTGGGCAAGTGGGTCAGTGGCAATGAAAGTGTTGTATATGTAGAAAAACAATCTGGAAAAGCTGAAGCTATAGGGGAAGGTACTACATATGTTCACTTCCAGAGTTTAAACTTCAAGCTCCACACTGCAGTAACTGTATTGAAAGGGAATTTTCTGAAGATTGTTGCTCCAAAGGAAACACTTACAAATGTGCCATTCCCAACGAAAGGTTATGCCTTCTCTGTTAAATTTGCTGATGCCACCGGGAATAATTTCCAGTTGTTTGAATGTGAAATTGAGCCACCTAATGTTGGGTTTGTTAAGCCATGGAAGGATCTTGATACTGGTAACTCATACTGCCTTTTTTTCCCTTACTCTCCTGAACACTTATCACATGCGGCTCCTGGCGTAGAAGATAAACTACACCAGATTTCTGTTTCTGTTAAAGCTTCTCTAAGAGGTGACCACAATATTTCTGGCTCAGCATCTGCTCTTTTCATTGGAGGCTTTAGCATACTTGAAATGGGCACAAGTTCTTTGCATCTAAACCTCACTGGAAAAGCCAACAAGAGTATCATCACTGTTATTGGGAATCCCGATGTTAAAATCAACTGGCGTGATAAAGATCGCTTGTCCATAAGACCTATCAGTGGGAGTGACTTTGGAAAGCAGGTGAAGCTTGAGATTGGTGTGTTTGGATCTGAGAAATTCAAAGATCAATTAGTATTCTCACTCCCGGCCACTGGTCAGAGAGTTGAAATTGACGTTGCATTTGAACCCGAGATAAGAAAAGCAGCCACTCCAAGATCTACTTTCTGGATTGGTGCGTCTGTTACCGTCTTTTTATTGATATTCACAGTGTTCTTGGTCATATCTTACCTTGATAGGCCGAGTAGATCACAACCACCTGCCCCCCCATCTGCCTATACCGATGTAGCAGCACCTGTCACGCCTGCACGTAGAAGTACCACCACAGTTGTGAATGATCAATCTCCCAGGACACCACAGCCTTTCATGGACTATGTTAGGAGGACTATAGATGAAACTCCATATTACAGGCAAGACTTCAGAAGGAGAGTGAATCCTCAGAACACATTCTAGCTTAGTCTCTTTCAGTGACCATTTCTTCTTGGTGTAATTTAACATGTAAGATCATTCTTTCGTTTCGTCTATCTATCTATTATAAACTTATATGGTACTTGTGATGTTTCAGTTCCGATTTATAGATATTCAAAGTTAAAACTTGAAACCGAAGGATGATGAACTTCAGTGAGAATCTCTATGAAGCCTTCAGATGTTCTTGTATATTTGATTGATTGGAATTATTAAGCAAACTATCGTGAACTGATTTCTTTGGACAACTTGCTTACAGATTCAGAATGGATATATTCCGTTCATCTTAGGAGTCCAGATTACATGATACACCAGAGTTATCTGAATCCGGCAGATGAGAACATTATCACACAAAACCGTGGAATTGTGCACTGCATCCTTTTAACATGCAGAAGTTGATTATTTATGGTTCTTTCAAGCTCCAGGTGACAAGATTACTCTTTAAGGTAATTCTCTTTGACTGTTTCTATGTCCTTCTAGTCTAACTATGTTCCTTACTTCCTTTTTAACCAGCATTATTTTAGATCACACAGTTGTCCTAGATAGATATTAAGTTTACTGGAAAAGCAATTTTTTTTTTTTTTTTTGGGAGTATATTCTAGTTGTTGATTATTGTTTCATAACATTAATGATCTCAGTTCCTAGTGAATAGTGAAAATGTTCCCTATGTCTGTGCATTGGTTTAACCAGCTTGTGATAATTATCTAGCTATTTGTTTCAATTTGACATCTTTCACGCTTGCAAGTTGCAACCTGGCTTTCATGTTTGATTTTCGATTCGTACATTTCTGTTGATCTGTTGTTAATTAGTGGTATAAATGTACTTTGAAGGGTATTACTTAATATGCGCCTATTTATCTTGCTACCAAGTGTTGATATCGTGACTGTTCTCCATAGATTGGGTTAACCTGTTATCGTGATGTCAAGATGTACTCACAAGATTGGAGATGGTGAAGTAATATAAGACTTCATTAGATCAGACTAAGCCTTTTATTCCAGTAAAAAGCTTGGTAGGCTAAGATATACTTCAACCATGTCCTATTGCAAGAATTTGTTTGTAATGTCAAGACGCAGTCACAAGATTGGAGATGGTGAAATAAGATAAGACTTAGACCAGGCTAAGCCTTTTATTCCGGTAAAAACTGGGTAGGCTAAGATATACTTCAACTATGCCTATTGCAAGTTGCATGAATTTGTTCCACAAAGTCAAGAAACATACCATGAGTTATGAATATAGTGCTTTACAATTTAATACATTTCAATTCACAACGACATTTAAAGAACGAGAGATTCTGTAACAGATTGATGATACGTAACTTTGTTTATGATCATTCAATCTCAGCTACTTCATATTTGTAAAGCATCATATAGACTTGAAAATAAGCACAAACTTGAAATTTCATTGAACGTCTCAGGAAGAAGAATCCAGTCCCCTTGTTGCAAGCATTGAGGATGTACTCTATCTCCAAAGCTGCTGTTTTAGTGCACAAGCAGGTGTGCATTAGCGGAATCAAAATCTTTCTGCCATTTCATTTGCACATAATACAGACTGAGATTGAGCTGTATATTCCGCAGTTGAAAGTCGAAGGCACATTTTGTGTTGTAATTACACTCTCATTGCTCATATTGACCAAGTACCATCTTTTTAGTTTTGTGTAGATGTTTTGTTTGCTTAAGGTAGTAGCAGACTAGTAGTACTATATAGCAGGTTTACTGATGGTGAAAGTGAAACTATGAGTAGTAAAATCTTGAACTACATAGTGCAAGTAGAGCTAGTAGGATAGTAGTTTTTCTTCGATCAAATGCATGTATTTCATTTATGTATACCATATGTTCCACTTAAATGTTTTGTTTCCTTTTTACAAAATTTTGATTTCTTAAAAAATTATATTCATTCTTTTTAGAAGTTTATTTTTTATCATTTCAGATTTTTTTTCAAGAGGTTAACAGTTTGTTTTTCGAAACCAACTATATCAATACATTAATTCTTTTTAATATCTTTCTTAATTTATCTATTACTCTTTCTAACTACTGTTTACATGAAATGTTACTAATTAGTGTTAAGGGAGAATTACATAGGGACCCCTGAAGTATGCCTATGTTGTATATGGATCTTTAGAGATTAACAATTACATTTAGGTTCATAAATCCGTAAAAATGTTGACCAGCTTAATTCACTATTCACTACTTGCAAACCAAAAACAGTCTTAGCAATTCTATTCACTGTTCTTCTGTTTGCCCTTCTTGTTCGTTCTTTTCCCTTGCTCCTTCATTTCCTTTTCATAAAACCATTTCTATCAGAGAGAATAAATTGCTTTTTGTTGCTGTGATGTCAGCGAGATCAGTGAATTCGAGGGCGGTGATGTTTTTGTCGACGGCACGGCGGCGAGCGGTGGAGGCTTGGCGGTGATGGAAACCGTCAATCTTGACATGGTTGTGGATCGATTGGGGAGGGAAATGGTGTGGATTGATTGATTTAGTGAGTGATTGAGTGAAGTTGAAGGTTGAC
>JAYMSP010005823.1:0-12842 GCA_036897095.1 Plantago elongata | reverse complement strand
TTCTCCCCCCCCCCCCTCCCTCAATTTGTTGTTATTTTACAAGAAATACAAATAAAAATGGATGTATTTCATGATATTTCCCCCCTTCATCATCAATGCTAAGAAATTTGTGTATAATGTTTAATCTCAAGACTCATTTGTCTTATTTTTGTCCTTTACGTTATTTTCCCAATTATAGTGTTGTTTTTGTATCTTATTATTTTGCTTTGCGTACAGGAAATTTTCAGAATCTCAGCTCTGTCAATTTGGTAATACTTTCTTCCATAGTCCTCATTATCGGTCTTCTCCCGCAATCTCTTGGGGACCTAAACTCGGACAGACAAGCCCTTCTGGCATTTTCCAACGCTGTACCTCATGGAAGGAAGATCAACTGGTCTTCCAATACCTCTGTCTGCACATCTTGGACAGGTATCAATTGCAGTGCGGATGGTACAAGTGTCATTGGTGTGCGTCTTCCTGGAGTTGGCCTCACTGGTCCTATTCCAGCCAACACCTTGGGAAATTTAGTCAACCTGCAAACTCTTAGCCTTAGATCAAATCTGATAACTGGTAGTTTACCTGCTGATGTCCTCTCACTCCCATCTCTCCATTATCTATACCTACAAAACAATAACATATCTGGAGAAATTCCTACTTCACTTTCTCCACAACTTGTCGTTTTAGAACTCTCATTCAATTCATTAACCGGAAGTATTCCTCCATCAGTTCGCAATTTGTCTCACCTTACTTCGTTGGGTTTAGAGAATAACTCACTTTCTGGGCCAATTCCCGATGTTGGTCAGACACACCTCAGGCGTTTGAATTTAAGCAACAACCATTTAAACGGCACAGTTCCTTCCTCTTTACGAAGGTTCCCAAATTCTTCTTTTCTTGGGAATTCATTATGTGGCCCTCCTTTGATTCCCTGTTCCGGCGTTCCACCTTCTGCTTCCCCTTCCCCAAGCTCCCTCCTTCCACCCTCTCGTATACAAAGCTCTGGGAGAAGGATACCATTAGGTGTAATAATTGCAATAGCTGCTGGAGGTGCCGTAATTCTATTGCTTCTTGCTCTGTGTGTATTCTTTTGCTGTATTAAGAAAAGGAGGGGCGATGATGCTACTTCTGTGCCAAAAGTGAAGTCTTCTGGTGCTGGGAGGAGTGAAAAGCAACCGGGTATAGAGTTTGGAAGTGGAGTTCAAGAACCTGAGAAAAACAAATTGGTTTTCTTTGAAGCCTGTTCGTACAACTTTGATCTTGAGGATTTGTTAAGGGCTTCGGCTGAAGTGCTGGGGAAAGGTAGTTTTGGAACAGCATATAAGGCTGTGTTGGAAGAGTCAACAACTGTGGTTGTGAAAAGATTGAAAGAGGTGATTGTGGCTAAGAAGGATTTTGAGCAACAGATGGAAGTAATTGGGAGAGTTGGACAACATCCGAATACTGTGCCTTTACGTGCTTATTATTACTCCAAGGATGAGAAGCTCCTGGTCTGTGATTACTACCCAAATGGCAGCTTGGCGTCACTTTTGCACGGTATTTACCAACTCTCTGCTCTCCATTGCTTTCTAGTTTATCTCATGAGTATTATCACATGTGCTATGTTAACTCTAAAAGTGTTCGTATTAAGTTGCTAAGTTACTGTATCCTCGCTGACTGAGCATACTGACTGAAAGAGGAACATAAAAATTTACAGTAGATGTTTATCAATTTTATTTTCTAAAGACATGATCGTCATGTAGAGTTGCAGCAGAAAGTTCATGTTTGGATATAAAGATAATAAAAATAGGAAAATTGTTCATAACGAACTGTTTTAGCCTTTTAGCGCAACAGAAACAAAACAACTGCAATGCATAACATTTCCGCCTCTATCTGTGGCTCATGGAAGATGAAGAGAAAAATATAACACCTACCACCTGTGATCTGCATTTTTATCTGAGGAGTCCATGATTTTTACATATCTATAATATTATAAAAGTGAAGGTGATGAGGGTAGTTAGTGGACTAAATTATTTTTGAAATTCACTTTAATTTGAAGTGAATAAAATTACTAAACTGCAAGCTTATTGATCCATGTCACTTTCACAAGTTTCTAGTTTTACCTGCTACATACCACTCTCTCTCCTTAAAAGATTTTTATTTACTTTAATTTGAAGCGAAACAAAAAAAAATGCAAACTGGAAGCTTCTTCTCATCTCCTTATTTTTACTAATTTGAGCATCTGCCAATCCGCATTCATTTTTCCATAATGTGTAAGTTCATGAAACATGTGTTTAATAAATTAACATGTAAATAGATTAGATGAAATATCTAATTCAGTAATATGTATGTTAAGAAAACACAAGTGCGTATTGCATGCCATATTCTCTAGTATCCCATAAATTAAGGTTTTCTTTGTTTCTAACAGGAAACAAGGCTGCTACTGGCAGAGCCCCATTGGACTGGGATACCAGGGTTAAAATATCCCTAGGAGCAGCAAGAGGCATCTCTCACGTACACTCGGTCGGTGGTGCAAAGTTCACTCATGGAAACATCAAATCCTCAAATATCCTCCTAAACCAAGATCTAGACAGTTGCATCTCCGATTTCGGCTTAGCCCCGCTCATGAATCTACCTGCAGCATCTTCCCGACATGCAGGCTATCGAGCCCCAGAGGTGATTGAAACCCGAAAGCACACTCACAAGTCTGACGTGTACAGTTTTGGGGTTGTACTACTTGAGATGCTCACGGGAAAGCAACCAAGTCAATCTCCAAGCCGTGAGGACATAGTGGACCTCCCAAGGTGGGTTCAGTCAGTGGTTCGGGAGGAATGGACTGCAGAGGTTTTCGATGTTGAGTTGATGAAGTTCCAGAACATAGAAGAAGAGATGGTGCAGATGCTCCAGATTGCTATGGCTTGTGTGGCTAAGGTGCCGGATATGAGACCTAATATGAATGATGTAGTTAGAATGATTGAAGATGTGAGGCAATCCGACTCGGAGAACCGGCCGTCTTCGGAGGAGAATAAGGATTCGAATGTGCTGACACCGTGATTCTTTGAAAGTGAATATTTGGTTGGTGGGTTTTAGATTGATGTTGGAATCCTGGTCATGTTGATTGTTGTGGTTGTTTAGATCCAATGAAGAGTGTGAATTTGTCAGTGTTTAGTTGTTTGTGTTTTTTTGCAAGTGTCCAGTATCTCTCTGTACACTAGGCCATTATTTGAAATTGATGTTTGTTGTTACTGTAGTTTGATGATGGATCAATTGTTGCATCTTTGTAATTGACTAAATACTGTGTTCCGAATATAATTATTACTGCACAAATAATGTTTGCTAGTCTGGTAACTGGTTGCTCAGCAAGATTTTGTTCCGGTTTGCATCGTACCGTTTGTACAATTGCGACTGTGTGTCAGAAGATCAATGTTAGTCTTGCACTGTAGAATTCCCGAGCATAGGGGAAACCAAAGGTCCCTAGTACCTATCACTTGTTTGTGGAAGCCCCCTCCCCCTGGTTTCTCTGCTTTGAATACAGATGGGTCTGCTTGGGGCAACCCGGGAAGGGCAGGGATAGGTTACATTATCCGATTACAAATAGGAGACTTTATTCGTGCAGGATTCATGTTTCTTGGTTATACTACGACCAATATTGCGGAGCTTGTTGCTTTAAAGATTGGCCTGTCTATGGCCATCAAGCTCGGTCTGACTAACTTGATTATTCAACTAGATTCTCACTACGTGGTTGATATTATTTGCAGGGCGAGAGCAACGGATTGGAGCCATAGAGGGCTTGTGGCGGATATTCAGCATCTTTTGTCGATCCTTAGTTCTTATAAGCTTTAGTTTATTTATCGTGAATTGAATAATATTGCTGATCTCTTGTCGAAATTTGGATCGGGAATAATACTCGATCAACTAAAGCAGGAGATCCCACTGTCTGTTCAACTTTCAGTCTGTTGAGGCCTTTTGAATTGGGACTTAGCACCATCTTGGCTAGATAAATGTATTATACAAGACTTATTTAATGCAACTACTAGATTTGTTTATGAACATCGTCTGACCCATTAGGTCCATTCCAAATGGCCCGAGGAACCATGCTCCACAATAAAAGTTGATAAACATGAAAAAGATTGGCCCACAAGTTTTCAGACCAATGTGAGCCCAATCTAGATCCGACCAATACAAGGAACTTCAGCCTTTCTTCATACTTGACAAGATGAACCCTCTCGGTACATGAAATGGGTAGTCCAAAGATGCCCGAGAGTAACATAATTCCGATTTGTACTATAAAACAAGATTTTGTGACGATTTGAAAGCCACTATGCTCGTTAATTTACAAGCCAAGTAGTATATGCTCACAATATTAGTGTGAAAGATTTTCACTAGTCTCAAAAGGTGGTATTATCGCGTCCTCCTCTATTTATCGCTAGACACGTGTCTACATATAATTGGAGGAAAACATTTCAAATTACGGAGGCACGTCATCTTATTAACTCCTACTATTACACAATTTACTGGGAGAATCGAGTTTTCAACTCTCACAACTTTATCAATTGCTAAATATATATTTGCTTGTTAGAGGCAAAATCAAACTTTTACTTTTATATGAATGATTCGAAGTTAATGATATACGAAATAACATAAATGATGAGTTGGGCACGTTTAGACCTTATCAAGTTTCAACATCAATTCGGAAGTGCTACTAACGTTAATTATTAATGAAATGTAGCTAGTGATCATCACCATACAAACCTAGTGAAATGATATCAATCGTGATCACTTGGTTGACAAGCAATAGTTAGTAATGTGTGTGTGTCCCTAACCTACATAATTATCAGTGGCTTGTGGGCTGTAGGAACTAAAGAATGGATGGATATAAAATTTAAGTGGTATTTTTCAATTGAATTGATTCTTCTATATATAAAATGTTCGATTTAAATGGGAAGATAGCCGCTCTAGTAATATAACAAACAGGACCTAACCGTGTATATATATTAAGCTCACGTGCTGGACCATGCCAATAAGTACAATATATATGGGGCCATAGATTTTTGCTTAGATTTCAAGTTAATACTTATATAACTAGACTAGACTAGACTATATTAATCGACAAATCCAAGCATTGATCATATAATGCTACTTTTCAGCCTAAATTGACTTTTACAGTTCCTCTCCAATCAAATAAAATTATCAACCTACCAAATTATTGTTTATCGGCCACCCTTGTTGCACTCATTGCCACCTTTTTTATTTTTGTACACCGCCTTTAATAATTGGATTTGCATGTCACCGCACTTTTAATTAGCTACTTAAATTTATAATTTACTTGACTTTATTTTGTATTAATTTTTATTTCACAATTCTAATGGGCATTTTAATCTCTTTGGGTTGCAATTTTAACGTATGAATTATGAACACTTTATTTAATGTGGAATCCTTTTCAATGCGATTACTATTCACAAAAAATATATGACCCGTATGACATTACATGTAGATTTCACACTTATTTTAGTAGTAGATGCATATTGGGAGACTGGCATGAAATAAAACGTGTAAACATATTAAAGTACTAATTTATTCCTCTTTTATCTAGGGGTTTTTGTAAGGAAAATAAAAACTTAAAGGTTTGATGTTCAAATCTCGTCTGTGTGAACTATCCAATTTATTCATATATTTTCTAAATAATATTTTCCTCTCTTTTTCTATTTTTAACTATATGGTCATAAAGTTGGCAAATGAAAATTCTCTTATATTTCATTTATACATGTAATTATATATTTAAAGATATTATAATTCAAAACTATGTTGTATACGGGGAAACAACTATTCTTCACAAGTCATAATAATACTTTTCAATATTAATAAGTAATTAACAATAATTTGTATTCCACACTGTTCCGGATAACTTTATAAATTAAAATTGACGAGTTATTTTATGCGAAAAGAAAATAATGACAAAAAAATTGAGAAAACGAAGAAAAAAAAGTGTACTTTTAGTGATTACATGTATAATTTATGTTTAAAATTGAGATTGCTTATTGATGGTAGTTTCTTTTTTAATGATGTATGAAATTCTTTTAGACGATTAAAAATGATAAATGTATAAAAATATCATCATAGATAAATAAAATATCTAGATATATATTGAATACACATACATTTGTGCAATTGAAAATATTTTTACATGGAGAAATAAAATGTTTAAATGTAGTGAAGTAATCCAGATTAGGTGGTATGGTATGCTAGTTGTGAAGTTTATTGAAGTTTGGGGTTCGTATACAAAATTTGAAAACTTAAAGGACTGATTTGCAAGAAAAAAGGAAGTTGTTTAGACTTTAAAGTTCATTAATTCTGGAACGTTAGATTATAATGGTTATGATATTAGTTGATGCTTGCCTTACAGTTAAACAATTCTTCTTCAAGCTGTTCTTTGATGTAATCGATCCAATAATCCAATTTCACTTGTAAAGAGAGTTTTTAGAGTGATTATTGTCGTGGTTATTAGCTTGGATTGAAGAATTGTGGTATAGTGATAGTAGTGGCGATTGGTTCTCTGTAAGTTTGTAATCATTTTCGGTGATTAATGAAGTCGTGATCGAACAGTAGGCCGGTGTAATTTGTCGAAGAAGTACAGGGCAATTTAGATTATAAACTTACATCTAACAAAATAAAAATTTCACAGTTCATACCAAGAAGTACAGGATTCCGGATGGTGCCTAACTTTGAGGCCAAGTTTGAGTAAATTTGAGTGGAACTTCTAACAAATTGAGGGTAATTTCCACGCGGTTTCCTCCTCTAAATGAGTACAAGTGCTTGTGTGATTGTATCTGATATTATGTCAACTGGGTCTCCTTATTTCACTCCAAAATTTGGTTCTAGGTAATCTCCAATAAAATTTTCCATTCAAAAGATATCTAGTGACTGAGTGGAATCAATTTTAATTAAAAAATGTCCATTTAAATAGTCTGTTTGTATACAAAACAGACTATTTGAATGGACATTTTTCAGTTTAAATTGTTTTTCAATCCGTCCTGTTCTTTGGTATGAAAAAATAGACCATGGTCGTGCTCATGTAGCATTATTTAAGACAAATTCAAATGTTTTAGGTTGTTGTCATGGCAATGGGGTCACTCACACTAGCGACACGGAATTTGTAAGGAGATTTCTTGATTAAGGCCACACTTTACATGGTAATTAAATTGAAATTGGATTTTGTTTCTCTGATTTTTCAAACTTGTATAGATTTCTGCTAATTTTGTTCTTTGATGTTGACCAATACCCAACATTTCTTTGACTCATATGCATGCCAGTATGAGTATGACAGTGTGAGTGTGAGTCGGGTTGCGACACCATAACCAATAATTATTATGTGGTACCTTAACCCGACATATATATGAGAAAGGAAAAATATGCATATACACCATATTACAATATGTTTAACCCGAATTATAAATTATAATTAACCATAACTTTATCACTGTTCAAATTTCTCGCTAATCTAGTATATTATTCGAATTTTTCTATCACGTATAGTTACAATTTCATACTTATATATCTAATTAATTCACATTTAAATGCCAATTATTGTAAACTTAAACACTTCTCTTCTTCTATGACTTTTAATCTTTAGCACGTACTCTATATTGTGGTATAAAAAGACAATGTCCCTTAGCTTGAGAATTTCAACTCCAAAACTTAGATAAGATTAATAAGTTTTAATTTCAATTTTTATAATTCACAAGGCATAGACCCTTTTTAACTGATTTTCTATAATGTACGATTAATTTAGAGAATAGTATATATTGTAGGTAGTTGACTTACCACAAATCAAATAAATGCCCTCCTATTTATAGAAAAATCTTCGGGAGAACATAATTTGTCTTAAATCTTCGTAAAATCAAAATCTGAATCCGTAGAGATCATTTCTTCATATCACATAAGTTAAATTTATTGTCAAAGTGATAAACATAGTTGTTCTTTGTTAGATAGAACATATATAGTATACTTGTCTTTTCACACCAAAATGTTGAAAATTATAATCGAATAATCCAAAAGACTTGCGTCAAAACCTTTCTTCTCCTAACTTTGTTATTGAAAGACTCCTGCTTAGTTATTTTAGACCATGTTCATTATACCGCTGGAACAACTATCTCCTCATTCAAATTAAACATTTTGTACACAAAAATTTCAATTTCAATTAGAAAAGGTCACTCAAATTCTATATCAATTTGTACCTTAATTCTCGATGTTATAATTAGAAATGTAAGAAGGTTGATAAATGAACGTGATATGAGATGGATCGACCTGCTCCGATAATACGTTATGATAGTTGGTGAATATAGGTGAAGGTTGTTGAAAAGGAGACTGATGAATATACTATTACTCATAAGACAGTGAAGAAAAAGGAAGAAGCAGAATTTTCCTAAAAGGGGGCAATTTGACACCTCAATTTGAATTCACCAATCAACATCTCCTCGAAGATCAAATACTAGTCCTATTCTTATCATAATATTGGCCCACGTAGTTACTTATTTGTGGGATCTTCATTTCATATCTATGCAGATCTCCATTTCAAGTTTATGGTCCTTTTCAGTGATCAGGCAGGTCAGAACTCTATATAACAACACAATCAATTATAAATTCACAGGTTAGTAATACGGTTTCTAAGGGTCGAAAATTCAAATTATATCTATCGTTACAATAAAAAAATAAAAAAATTAACACATGTATTTACGTTAATGTATAATTAGTGATGTTAAAAAGAAATGGGTGGAAAAGATGGTTTGAGATGCAGATTCAATTTATATCTCGAATTTTCCCGAAGATTGGCACGTCAAAGGATGTAAAAGAGATGCTCCACGGATTCTGGGACGTTAGAGATGTTTGCATGCCTAACAAGAGAAATAAGCTAGGAAAGTGATTTGTTTTTGCTCGTTTCGAGAGAAGTGTCAGTCTGTAAGTGGTCTTGAAATCTCTGAAAGGATTGTGGATTGGTAGCTACAATATACTGGCAAACATTGCTCGGTTTGAAAGATTCGGGGAAGGTGCGAGTGGATTGAAAGGAGGAGATAAAAATATGCAGAAGTTGGAAAAACTTATTATGGTAATCGATCACCCGGGTTTGAGGAAGGCGGAAGTAAGTATCTAGATAAAGCGAGAGGTGGTTCTAGGAGTGATAAGCATCAAGAGGAATCTTGGGGAGGTATAAGTGATTGTATTGCTATAACATTCAGATAAATGGGGATCCAGAATTAGCTATTAAGGTGGGTGATATTAATCAGGTTAGCAGACGGCTATTGAAGGAGCCTAAGAATGGTGATAGTCAGTTTAGGATGGCGTTCGTACCAGAAAAAGACTGTGCGGAGTGGTCCAAGAGGTGTGTGAGTTGAGCCCCTAAACCTGGTATTTGCATGGAAATGTGGAGGAGCTATTACTTGCTAAAGGGTTTGAAGAGTTTAAAATCTTTTCAAGATCCAGGGAACTATGGGCAATCGAACTAAAATCAAAGGAGGACCGGACGAAGTTTATGCAAGAGGAGGAAATTTGGTTAGATTTGATGTTTACGTTCACCAATGCATGGATGGAGACTGACTAGAAGAAGAGAAGTATGGTTGGACGTGCATGGCATTCCGCTGCATGCTTGGTGTCCGCAATTCTTTAAAAAAAACTGGAAAGGGAAGATTTCGTTGATCTCTCAGGAGACCTTTTTGAAATCTGATTTGAAAACAAGAAGAATCCTCGTGGAAACACCAGTCTTTAGTTATATTTGTTACCAATTTACGGTGATAATTTGGAACAGTTATGTTCCAATTAAAGTAATGGAGTCTAACTGTGTCCACAACTGGAGAAGAGCACCGGAGGTCGTGGAAATTTCGTCGAAAGAAGAGGAGTCGGAGGCAGACGAATTGGAATCAGATGAAGAGTCGGCCGCGGATATGCTAGACATTGAAGAAGCTCACAGAAAAATGTTGGATGGGGATCCAAATTTGGATTGGGAAGAGGAATTTGGATGGGGATTCAAATTTGGATTGGGTTCGAGGAGAAGGAATTGATGAAGGTGGGTTGATTGATAGACTGATACGTTATGTTTTGACTCTTCTAATTGGGAGATTCGATGAGTGTTTACATTGAGAGAGAGTTAGCTGAAAGCATTAGTGAAGATTTGATGATTGATGAACTTAGAACGCAACTCATGTAGTAGTAGTTGTTTGTAACTTTTTTGTTGAGACTAGATGTTAACTGTTAGGATTGATCATGTATTTCATCGATAATGTATTAGTATCAGTACAAATGTAACCTGAGTTCAACTATTTTTTTTACTTTAACTCAATTACGAGTTACAAACAAAAGTTTGAAAACATTCTTAGAATTTTCCAGCTGATACTAGGTGAGTGGGCCTATGCTATAGTGTCGTTAGTCATTTACATTAGCTTCTAGCGTTGGAACATAAAACACGTCTCCCTCTCGTAGAAACTACTGTAACTTCATCTTCCTTCTCCCCAAATGAGCTTGCTTTACTATAATCACACAAGAATAGTGATAATAATAACTCCACTCCAGATTTTGCTCAACTACACTTGTCCAATATCAGACAAAGTCGGCAGAACGCATGAGACCTCGAACCCACTTTCCCTGTCTGTCTGTATATCATTTTTTTCCCGCCATTTCCATCTTTATATCAATCAATTTTCCCTCCCTTTTTATTCTTCTTTCTTGGTACCTACGCCTTTGACCCGCCCTTTTTCTCCCTATATAGTCCGTCCTTGACACACTTGTTTCACTCCCACTCCTTCCATTTCAACTAACCACCCACTCACACACACACACACACTAACTCACTCTCTACACCACTTTCTACTACTAGTAACTATTTCCAACCACTCCCAAAATTGTTCGATCGGTGTTCGTAATGGATCCACGAGTAAAGTTCAGCGAACATGTCGTAACCACCACAAAACTCATCACCCACCGCAGCTCCGCCCACAACCCCAAAGTCGTGCGAATCGTCCTCACCGACGAATACGCCACCGACTCATCCTCCGACGAAGAATCGGATAGAGTCGTCAAACGTCATGTTCAAGAGATCACTTTCAAAACAAAGCAAGATACCGAAAACTTCACTCTACCGGCCGTCGCCAACAAGAGGACGAACAAGAGGAAGAGTACGGAGGCAAACGATAAGAAGAAGAGGTTCCGTGGGGTCAGACGGAGGCCGTGGGGGAGGTGGGCGGCCGAGATACGTGACCCGAATCAACGGAAGCGACTTTGGCTAGGGACGTACGACACGCCGGAGGAAGCGGCGGCGGTGTACGACACCGCCGCGGTGAAGTTGAAGGGGACGGGTGCTGTGACCAACTTTCCAGTCGCGTTGACGGTGTCAACGACAGAGAGTGATCTTGGGTGTGGTGGAAATGAGGCCGGGTTTTCGCCTACGTCCGTGTTACGGTACGAGGAGGAGTTGACGGGGTTTGATTTCGGGTTTGATTTCGGGTTCGAAATTCCGTTGGAGATGACGGGGTTCGGGAGTACGTGTAACCGGTTTGCAGAGGAGTTCGAGGAGTTCGGGGAGTTCGATTTCGATGAGTTTGTCAATGATGAGAGATTATTATGATCAGGAGCTCGATTGATTAGTGGCGGTGTGATTAAGTTTACGCGTGTTTATATTGTGGCGAAAGAAGTGTGAATTTGTGTAGTATTGAATGAGGGAGTAAAGCATAGCCGGTTGCGTTACGGCAATTTTGTGATGAATGATGATGATCCGATGGGCAACTATTATTGATTATTTGCTGTCGGATGTTAAATTAAATGATTATTATTATTATTGGTATTGTATATTTGTATGTATGATTAATGAATGTATAGTAATATTTCGTTGTTGAATTGAAAATTGTTTTATGATTGACTTTCTTATGGTGGATGGCATGGCATGGCACGGCACGCCTATGGGGTATGTTGTACTTCCATCATGGCATGGCGTTGAAATGGAATGGGTGATTTTTTATTCTTTTTATTGTTTGAGAAAAATCTTGGTTGGGTTGTAAACAGCTGTCTTTTGTACTTATTCTTCTCAAAATATTAACAACTAGGGTACATAGTGACCACGTGTTTTTCAGGCGGACCCATAGTGACTAGTACCAACTTGTAGATTTTTTCAACCATATCGATCTATTTATCTGAGGTTAAATGATTGGTTAAAAATTATAATTATAATTATAATTTTGATTTTGATTATAATCATAATTGTAATCATTTAAATAATAATCATAATTGAAATTGAAATCGAAATAATTATTGATCTGTTTCGATTTGATCATAAAAATTCAAAAATCATAAGGTTAGGTTATTTTTTAAATAACCAACCGTCATTTTTGTAAAAACAGTGAAATTCAGAGTATCACATCGTCTTCTTGACTTCTCTACCGCCGTCAAGTATTCAATGGCGAATAAAGTAGCTTAGTTCAAATTGAGCTGAAACGATAAGCAGCAAGGACAAAGTCGATAGGAAGGAAATTCGATTGAATTCCAGCAAGAACAAGACCAGCATCACAAACACTCGATCCCAAAATTGAATCCCGAAGGAAGCAAGCACTTATCGAAAATTGAATCGGGGATGAGCTGGTTGAGGAAGAAGTAAGCATCAACGATGGAGGTCGAGGTCGATTCAGTTGCTGAATCCCCCAATTCGCCACGACCTGTCGCTCTGTGCATCTTCTCCGGTTGGGTGTGGGGACGAATGGTGATGATGGAGGAGGAACAAATCGAGGAGGCGCAAAGAAGCATAAATCCGAAAAGATAGGGAGGCAAGACGGAGGTGAATAAAGTAGCTTAGTTCAAATTGAGCTGAAACGATAAGCAGCAAGGACAAAGTCGATAGGAAGGAAATTCGATTG
>JAYMSP010005822.1:0-12843 GCA_036897095.1 Plantago elongata | reverse complement strand
GCTAATAAAATGGCGACGGATAAATTTATCCGTCGCAATTTAGCGACGGATAATTCATCCGTCGCAATTCTTAGCGATTCGTCGCTATTTTGCGACGGATAATATCCGTCGCAAATAACCGTCGCCATTAATGTGATTTCTTGTAGTGTTATGTTCAACATATAGTGTTGATGTTGTCGTATAAATTATTCAGAAAACAATATGAATATGGTGGATACAAATGAAATTATGCACTCATGAAGGGGAGCAAATATGCACTGTACTCTTTTCCTTGACTAAGGTTTTTCCCACTGAATTTTTTTTGGCAAGGTTTTAAACGAGGCAGTATTACCAAAATATATTTTATGTTAATAAGGATGATGTACTCTTTTTCCTTCACTAGACATTTTTCCCACTCGATTTTTGCTAGTAAAGTTTTAACGAGGCACATTTTCAAGTCAATGTAGGGGGAGTGTTGTGTAATATATGATGAATGTCTATTAACCTTCACCTCTCCATCTTAAATGGCACCATTTATATTCTCTTGTAACTCATGTAAGTTACACCACCAATGATACACCCCACTAATTGTATACTTATTGTATGAGATCTCCTTCTAGTTGTATATATAAGTAGTGGGTTCATATCATTCATTGTACACACTTGTACTTCCACTTGAGAAGATGAATGAAACACTATTTCTCCTCTCTTGTTGTTCTTCTATATTTTATATACCGTACCACTTTCACATTTTTATCCTTCATGTTTATTATGCTTTTTTTATATTCCTTATTAGATATATACCACTTTCATAATAACTTTCTGAAAACTAAATATAAAAGTGAAATATAATTTTCTCTTTATTTATTATTTAAAATATTTATATGTCGAACTTCTTATCTAATAATGAAATGAGTTTTTTTTTTTGCTTATACAACAATTTTGCGGTTATAGTGACTCATTTTCATATATTTTTATGTCTTTCACATTTCAATATGCTATTTTACTTGTATATTTTAACATAATATTTATAACTATGAATTTTTTTTATAATATAATATTTCCACGTTCCAACTTCATCTTCTTATCACTTAAACATGAAATCTTTCTACTACTTTATACACTATATATTCCACTTTAATCATTATTTATCATATTATATTCATTCTTCCTACTTTATCTCCATATTTTTTATTTTATTAATTTTCTCTTAAAACTTGTATTCGACTCCGCGAGAAGATAAAACGGACAGAGGGGTATTAAAATTTATTTTTACATTTTTCTTTCATTTTAAAACAAATAATAAAGATGGGGTATTAAAATTTATTTTTCATTTTAAAAAAATAATAAAATTTACTTTGTTATTAGTTAGGTTTTAATTTAAAAAATTAGCACGGGACCTCTTAAATCTCTGTGACGGTCCTAATATTTAGGTCATGTTTGTTATACTGCTGGAGCGGCCATCTCCCCACTCAAATTGAATATTTTGTAAAAAATTTCAATTTAAATTAAAGAAGGCCACTCAAATACTATACTAATCAGTGCTTATACATTTTAAGTGAAAAACGAAAGAAAAATGAAGCAATTCGAGTGTCTTTTCAGAGCTACAAAGGCTCAAACTCCGAACCGAAGGCTCCAAGGTTGACTCCAAGTCATAACGGAGATTTTGGCTATTTATGGACCAGTTGTGGATGAACTTTTAGACATAAAAAGAGGGGATCATTTAGGACTGCACATCATGACTATTTTGACAAAAAGCTCGATTGCCTGTGCATCTATACAGTCTCGCAATTCCCAATTTTTTGTGAACCACGTAGGACTGATTGGTATAGAATTCGAATTGATGTTTGAATGGATTTTGATGAAATTGTGTTTAGAATGAAATTGAAATGGAGTATTTAAAATGTACTTTAAGCCAAATCACTGTTTATTGAGCTAAATGATCCGATTACAATTCCATTCCAAACAGCCCTATAGTTCGACCTTAGTCGATTTTAACATATCAGTATAGTTTGACCTTAGTCGATTTTAACATATCAGTTTCATTCCTAATTCCATTTTGTTTCCCCCTAAGCCCAAAAGAACCCTAGTTTTTTGTGTTTGGCGAGGAATTCCATTTTATTGGCTTATAACTTCGTACTATAACATCAAATTTGGATTAGGAGGTTTGCTTCATCAATATAGTTCTCATTTCTATTACAATTCATTGTTTGTCATTGATTCAAATCTTGAAAACTCGTCTATCTATCTTATGTCTGTAGAGGGAGTAGTAAATTATGAAAATGTTGAATCTTTCTGTTATCTAGGATGACCAAATATACCAGACAAAAATACATGTAAAGATAAAAAAGCTTGAAGTACTGTAAATATGTATCTCAAAGAGTCAAGATTGATCCCTCAAGTAAGGAAAACTACAATTCTACCCTCTTGCCAAAAGATAGTTCCTATGAATCAAAGACAATAAATATGAAATTACGGATTGGTTCATGGAATTAAGAGAACCCAAATGTCTAAAACTGAAACAACTATGATGAACATAAAATTTCAGGGACAGCAAAGTGCCATGGAAACCTCTGCACAAGAGGCCACACAGCTTATATACATGGAAAACGGACCCAACTGCAGATGAGGCGCGACTGAAATTACCGGATTATAACAAACTTGTTGGTGCCGTGTTTAGCCCAGTAACTCTTCAGGTCAATTGGATTAGCAAAATTATAGCATTCCGAAGCAAGTTTTTCCAGCACCTTCTTAAAAGCCCCTTTGCTCATCTTTCGTCCAGCAATTCTTGCTCCACGCCTTTTGCTGCTCATAGGCAAAGGGTACATTGATATTGTTGTGGTGCAACAAGCAGACTGCCAACCCCCACACCCCCATCTGTAACACTGCTGAGATAAACCTGTGCAGGAACAAACCGGAATAGGTATGCCAGATATATCCATGTCAATACCATTTATTACGATCTCACTCCTTTTCACAGTTTTGGCACGGTTAGCCTGAACTGATGAGTTGCACTCCTCCTTTGGTTTTCTTGGCTTTTTCACTTTCGTCGCTTTTGGTAAAATAGACGAAGCTGCCCGTTTTTTGGTATTTGTGCCTTGTTTCTTATTGCTCGACTCTCCGATGCTTGCTTGAGTTTCTTTTGTATCAGGATGGTGAAGCATCGGCATGGAGTTATGAGATCCTGAAGGTTCAGCAAGAACTGGATTATAAGGGTTCCCTGGAAACATATGGAGGAACTTGTCCCTGTTATTTATCCAGGTATCTCTCACGTAATCCATGTGTGTGACCGGCGGTTCAGTAACCAGGCAATCACGTGGGTTGAAGGAACCATTGGGTGAAACCATTAACGGATAATCACGACCTTGAATAAAAGGTTTTGTATCTTGCTCATTGATAGACGACACAGATGACATGAGTTGAAGACCGAGGTTCCCCTTAAGAGGAGGCTCATAATAACCCCAGTTCCTCAAGCTGTCTTCGTCCATATATACTACAGATCAAGCCAAACAACAAAACATTATCAAGCCACATTCCATTTCAATTTACCTATGAGAAAGTCCTATGGAAAAAACACTAAAGAACCACACACCATATCTATAATCTAAAAAGCTCGAACTCGTAGGGTGATGTAAAACCTAGTCCTTCATATCAATTATCCAATACTTTACACATTACGGCAATATTATAAGATCACGATTTACAAACACCATACTACACATTGCCCCGAATCAGGCAGTATAACCAAACACCACCATTCATATTCGGGAGCTAGAATTTAGAATGAAAAACAAATTTAAAAACAAACAGATCATGATATTACACATCGCCCCGATTCAGACATGATAACCAAACAAGACCATTCATATTCAGGAGCTGTAATTCAGGATGAAAAACAAATATACAAACAAACAGATCATGATACTACACATCGCCCCGATTCAGACATTATAACCAAACAAGACCATTCATATTCAGGAGCTGTAATTCAGGATGAAAAACAAATATACAAACAAACAGATCATGATATTACACATCGCCCCGATTCAGACATTATAACCAAACAAGAGCATTCATATTCGGGAGCTGTGAATTCAGGATGAAAAATAAATATACAAACAAACAGATCATGATATTAACATTGCCCCGATTCAGACATTATAGCCAAACAAGACCATTCATATTCTGGAGCTGCGAATTTAGGATGAAATATAAATATACAAACAAAGAGATCATGATATAACACATTGCCCCAATTCAGACATTATAACCAAACAAGATCATTCATATTCGGGAGCTGCGAATTCAGACATTATAAACAAACAGATCAATATCACGTTGGTAAAAATTTAACAAGTGATGAAAATCCGAGCATAACAAAATAACAATGAATGCAAATAATTAACATAAACTCTCCGATCATGATCTATGATTTAAATCAAAATGAAAGCAATGAACAAATCCAATTCCAAACCTACAGATTCTTTACCCTACAAATTACGATACAAAATGCACATTTACAGAAAAATGAAATAGCAACAGGATATGAAGATAATAACTCAAATCAAACGGATCGCAACAACATATTCAAAACAAAATTACGAATAGAAAAATGAGATTCCTTCAAAAATAAGGTCTAATCTGTGCAAATTGCAATCAGAAAACAGATCTGAGACACATATTTGTCAACAAATGAAATCATAGGTAGCAGATCAGCAATGAGGAAATACTAGAGATCAAATCTGACAATAAAAGCATGACATTGAGTTCAAAATTTGATTTGGGAAAAATGGAGGCAAATGATCTGTTGTTGTTATGTACTTGTTGTGATAAGGAAAGAGAAAAGTGCAAGAGATAAATCATGGGATTTAGTATAATTGAGATAGATAGGGAGACAAAGAGAGAGGACTTACTTGTGGGCAATCAGCTCTTTTTAGGTTTTTTTCTTCTGGAGAGAGGAGAGAGAAACAGCAGGAAAGAGAAGATAGATAGAGAGAGACAACTTCCTCAAAGCTAATAAGATCCTGGCTATCATCAAAAATCAAATCCTACACATAACAAAAACCAATAACAAATGAGGGTGTTTCTTCACTTTACACAAACACCCCTCCCCTTTAAATATTGTAAATACCAACACTCTTCAGCAAATACCAAATCTTAAAGAGTCTAATTCGACTCTGAAAGTCCATTTAATTTTCAATAGAAATTATTTATGTATTTAATGTGTGTATATTTTGCATAACTATCTGGGATCGATTTTGAAAAACTCTTGAATTTAAATTGTCGGGTTTAAAGATATTTTCTTATATTTTCACTATATTTTATTTTCATTTTTCTTTTAATTTTCTTCTTTGTGATTATATATGACATTTTGGAGAGCATACCCTAGTCATAGGAGATTAGTTTCTCCGACTTTGATCCCTTTGGCCAATGTTGAAGGTTGCTCGGAGGAAGTGCAACACATTCAATCTTGCGAGATGAGTGGAAGCAACCAATTGCTCGTTTTCAACACCAAGGGAGAACGAGTTTATTGATGTTTCAAAAGTCTTCAAATGAGAAGACAAACATCGTTGGAGAGTAACTAGTCTAGCTCAATTGATTTAGTGTATTTTAGTACGCTACGCGAGGCGAAGTGGAATGGTAGAATGTGTTGGAAGTTTTGAATGGTAGAATATGTTGGAAGTTTTGAAGAAAATTTATGTTTATGTAGTCAACATTGTCTTGTAGGGTATGTTTGTTAGGATACCACTTCTTAACTATTTGTTAATTAAGTAAACAAAACATATAGTCGTAAGCTACTATGTAAGAGCTTCGAATCGATATATTGTCCAAAACGGACCTTGGGATAGTGAGAAATAATTGCTCAAAGTTGGAAGGTAAAATGAGATTGTCCCATATTGCTAGCACATGGAAGTCATTTCTAGTTTATAATCAAATGCACCAATTTCCTTGTTCAAGTGTGATTGTTAAGTTATGGAAAACTCCCTATGCGTACGCGCAAGGGGTGCAAATCCTGGCCAAATTTGTACTGAAACTAGCCTGCAAGAGCAGGTGTGTGTGACCGGTGTACACGAATGCGGGACTGAAATAGGCACAAGCGACTGGCCCGTGCGAGCCAACATTTTGCTGACCGGTCTAGTGAATCCTTCCAGAACTTTTGATTTAGTTTCAAGTTTGGCATTAGTGATTGCAGTTATGAAATTAAAGGAGCAGTTGTTACAAGCAATTCTCACCTATAAATAGGTTTCACTGCTGAAGAGAGAAATATACCAGAAACGAGCCTTTCTCTTCTCTCATGCGGGACTGAAATAGGCACAAGCGACTGGCCCGTGCGAGCCAACATTTTGCTGACCGGTCTGGTGAATCCTTCCAAAACTTTTGATTTAGTTTCATGTTTGACATTAGTGATTGCAGTTACGAAATTAAAGGAGCAGTTGTTACAAGCAATTCTCACCTATAAATAGGTTTCACTGCTGAAGAGAGAAATACACCAGAAACGAGTCTTTCTCTTCTCTAATGCAGGTTTCTTCTTCCATACCCTTCACGTGTAATCCAGGCATACTGAGTTCGCTCAATGCACCAGAAACGAACCTTTCTCTTCTCTCATGCAGGTTTCTTCTTCCATACCCTTCACGTGTAATCCAGGCATACTAAGTTCGCTCAATGCCGGACTGAAATAGGCACAAGCGACTGGCCCGTGTGAGCCAACGTTTTGCTGACCGGTCTGGTGAATCCTTCTAGAACTTTTGATTTAGTTTCAAGTTTGACATTAGTGATTGCAGTTACGAAATTAAAGGAGCAGTTGTTACAAGCAATTCTCACCTATAAATAGGTTTCACTGCTGGAGAGAGAAATACACCAGAAACGAGTCTTTCTCTTCTCTCATGCAGGTTTCTTCTTCCATACCCTTCACGTGTAATCCAGGCATACTGAGTTTGCCGGAGCAACTGACTTGTGCAATCGGTTGTTGGATTTTTTGAGTTGTATCCTGGAAAACTAACGTTCATCGATTCCTTCAAGCACCGTAGGTGAGAGTACGTAATAGTTGTAAGGAAACTGTGCAAACAGGCCTCGAACGGTTGATGATTTTTTCCATTCTGTTTCATTTATCTTCGATTATTATTATTATTCTGGAACTAACATAAATAATATTCCACAATTTGTACAGAGACCAAAACCTTTTGTATTATTCTCTTCTTATTGAATTTATTGTTTTATTTTGTCAAAAATATTACTTCAAGGAAACACAAGATGCTCATATGACCAAATTTGTAATAAGACATAGTATGTTTTATAACCTCACACTCAAATATTTGAAACATCTTGTTACAATATTGAGAGTTGACATAATTAAGAAAGAAAAAAGAACATAAAATTTCAAGAACTATTAGTTGATCCATTAGGAGCAGCAGCTTCTTGTGAAACAAGCTCCCTTAACATGGCCACAACTTGCAACATATTAGGCCTTCTGGATGGGAAATCATCAACACAATGTAGAGTTATGTCCAAATACTTGACCATCTCTTTCACCTGTTCAGCCTCCTCTTCTCTACCATTACTCACACAGACCAACTCTTGATCAATTACTTCTAATCCTCTCCCTTCTCTCACCTTACCTTTCACCCATCCCACCAAATTTGTATCTCCAAAATCTTCTTTATCTGTAGGTCTCTTCCCAGTAAGCAGTTCCAAAAGGATCACACCGAACGAGTACACGTCTCCCTTTGATGTGCAACGGAAACTCTGATAGTACTCGGGGGGCACATAGCCTGGTGTTCCAGCAAGTGTGCTAACGCTTAGATGCGTGTCAAGTGCACTGATCAATCTAGCCATGCCAAAATCCGACACCCTAGCTTCCATCTGGTCGTCTAAAAGGACATTGCTCGATTTCATATCCCGGTGGATGATGTGAGGGATACAATTATGGTGAAGGAAACATAGTCCTTTAGCAGCACCTCTAGCTATTTTCTTCCTCTCTTCCCATGTCAAAATCCTTTTCTTGTTCTTTCCATGAAGCATTTCTTCTAAACTCCCATATTGCATGAACTCATAAACCAAAAGCCTTTCCTCACCTATTTTACAATATCCTAACAAAGGTACTAGATTCCTGTGCTTGATCTTTCCCAGTGTCTCCATTTCAGCCATGAACTCCCTATCCCCTTGGCAACTCAACCTTATAAGTTTCTTTATTGCAACGCTTGATCCGTCCTTAAGCGACGCCTTGAATACTTCACCGAATCCTCCTGATCCAATCATACTTGCAGCCGAGAAGCCATTTGTGGCCTCAATCAACTGAGAGAATTTAACTTTCCTTAGCTGCCTCTGGAAAGTAGCAACATTAATGCTCAGTGGCTCTTTCTCCTTCTCTATTTTCCATGTACTAGCTTCTTGTATACTGCTGAGCATCTTTAGACCTTCAGCCTCTTTTCGTCTAGCATGCACGGCAATAGCCCATACAATTAGAATGCAAACAGAACCAACAGAGATTAGTATCCCCATTACAATGCTGTTAGCCCATGAAGCTGCTGTACCTGCCTTTCGGGTCTTTCTGCCCTCGGAAGGTTGCGGTTGGCTTACACTAAGCTCACATTCGGGCAAAGGAACACCACATAGCCCGGGGTTATTTGCATACTGACTGGCTGGGAGAGTGCTGAGTTGACCTGTAGTGGGAATCTGTCCCGTTAACTCATTGTTCGACAGGTCGATCTGTACCAGGAATGAAAGCATTGAAAATGATTCTGGAATATGACCCTGCAGCCTGTTATGGGAAGCATCAAACACTCCAAGATTCTTTAACTGGCCTAAAGATGAAGGTATTTCTCCCGATAATTGGTTGTGAGCTAATACCATAACTTGTAATGCTATCATTTCACCAAATCCATCTGGGATCTTTCCTCGAAGCTGGTTATAGGATAGATCGAGATACTCCAACGTTTGGTACCGAGTGAAGAGACTCAGTACTGGACCTGAATACAAGCGCGTGAAATCACAACTCCTCAAAGACGGCACCTGTAATAACAGATATAAATAGTGTACTTGAGGGTCGTTCGAGCAACCACTTTCAAAACCAATTGAACAACTTACAAGTTCACAAATTTGTGAAGAGATGCAAGTAGTTCTGTAGGAACAAACATGACAAGACAGGCACAAGCACAATTAATGCATGTATAGTAAGCTCAAAGTTATGGTGAAATAGGCAATGAACTTTCTGATTTAACAAGCAGAACTTTGATACATGTTCAACAAGATACGAACCCCCAATTCTAGCGCAGAGTCTCAGATTAAAAAAACGAGATGATAAGTTACCTCCTATCTAAGAAGCTAGATGGAATCTGATAAGCTGACTAGTGACCACTATCACATTATATAGGAACCACTCATAACTCATTCCAGCACAAAGCAGCCATAGTTATGAATTAAATTGAAAATTCTTACTTGTAATAGTCTATCAGGACGGATACCAGCAAACTCGAGCAATCCACCAATTCCCCTGCAGGAATTTCCTACATTTCTGACGAAAACAAGCGTGTTGCCAGAGAGGATTCCAGACAAGGCCTTAGCTCCAAGCTGCCTCCCAAGCCGAGGCGGTATTTCACCCGATAACTGATTGCTATTCAAGTCTAGCCAAACCAAACTGGTACAGTTGGCCAACTCATACGGGATCTCTCCACTGAAGCTATTGTTAGCCAATTGCAGAACGGCCAGGCGGGACAGGAGCCCGAGTTCTCGAGGGATCTCTCCGCTTAGTCCATTGCTAGTGAGTGAAATCCATTCTATGTCAACACAGTTGGACAACTCGGCTGATAACTTACCACTTAAACGGTTATTGTTCAGTATAAGATTCTTGAGCTTCTTACATGCCCCCAACTCTGCAGGTACATGTCCTTCCAAGCTGTTGTACCAAGCTATCAACTTTTCCAGATTCTCCAGTTTCCCAAATTCCACTGGAATTGTACCTGTTAATCAATGTAACACATTTCTATAAGTTCCAGATTCTGCTAAGATGGAACAGTTTATCACATAGCATAAATGAAGTTCAGAGTCTGTATAAGTTCGAGCTTTTAGTACCATTGAGGTAATTTATGCTGACATCAATGACCTTGAGCTGCGAGCATTGAGATAGCTTAGCTGGGATGGGCCCGTAGAGTGAATTATCCGGCAGCCGTAGCTCTTCAAGTGAACTTGTGGGACCAGAACATATATCAGGCGGAATAATTCCGTTGAGCATATTGGAACTGAAGTCAACTACTCTCAGATTGTTGCAGAATGAAATTGAAGCAGGAAACTCCCCACTGATTCTGTTGTCACTGAGTAAAAGTGTCTCCAGTGAAGCCAGGTTTTTGAGAATTGAATCTGGGAAGGGGCCGGTTAAGTTATTTTTCGACAAATCAAGAACCTGGAGTGTAGAACAGGAGGAAAACGAAAGTGGGATTGAACCAGTGATGTTGTTGTTAGACAACCTGAGTTCAGTAAGTGAACCACACGCGTTTCCTAGTTCGAACGGGATCCAACCAGTTAGCTGATTGTGGGAAAGATCCAGAATTTGCAGACCTTTGAGAAGGCCGAATGAAGTTGGGATGGGACCGGACAGGTAATTCTCCGGAAAGATGAACTCGTTCAGGTTGGTACAGTTTGCAAATGAGGATGGAAGAGAACCTGCCATTTGATTCCCTGAGAAATCAATGTGTGACAAAAGACTGCACCGTTCGATTAGCAATCCGGAAATGGAGCCTGTGATGTTGTTGTAAGACAGATCGAGGTATGTCAGTTTGTCTAGGTGGAGAAACAGAGCATCTGGAACAGAACCGGTTATGTTATTGAAAGCCAGGTTGACAAATTCAAGATTTGGGCAGGCTGTAAAGAATGTTTCAGGTAACCTGCCGAAAATCCCGGAAAACGAGAGCTCTAGGCGTGTGAGTGAAGATGGGAGCTGCAGGAAAGATTTACTGGCATTTATGGTGAAAGAATTGGCAGTGAGATTGAGGGAAGTTAACATGTCTAGTGAAGAAAAGGTTGCAAAGGTTATTTCTTGATTCGCAACGAGTTTCGATTGTGCAAGATCAAGAGATGATACTCGTCTGAGGCTATTGCAAGTGATTCCATGCCAAGTGCAAGGATCTTTGTTGGTGTTCCAATCTGAAAGGGCATTGTTGGGATCTGTTTGGATCATTTTTTTGAACTGTAAAAGAGATGAAGCATCTGTGTTGATTGAAGGACTCTTGTATCGTGCTTCACTTGAACAAGGAAACAAAGCCAGTGAGATGAGAGTGAGCAGGAAGAGGAGTAACATATTGTTCAACTCCATTGTTGCCTTGCAGAATGAGATGAGATGCAGGATATTTGTTAGTTTAGATAGTGTGCTTTTCGGTGTGTTATGACAGATTGAAAGTTATCCCGACTTTCCGACTTTGACTACGTATTACTTCTATAATATCAGAAAAATATTATAATTGCATTTTATACGTAATATTAGTTTTATAATATACATATTTTCAAGTAAATTAACATATCATTTATGATAGTATTTTATTTAAAATTTTCAACCGACATATTATTATCGGACGGGTTGCATTATTATGGGAATAGAGAGTGTGGGAATGGGAAGGAGTATTTGATTTGAGAGAGTGGAGATAATGATTAGTGAGAGCAAAAGATGACTGAGCTTGACTAAAAGTTTGGTTCCTTCTCATGCGCGTGATCCTTTTAAATTACAATAACAAAAAGGGGGAAATGGAATGGACCCATGAGGTTTTGATGCCAATAATCGAAGAAATCGAACCTTTTGCTCCACTCACTCCCTTCATTAGCATTCATTTGCATTATTAGTAATCATAGGGAAAATAGTGGTCTTAATAACCATAGTCACCCTACCATCTAAATTACATATGTCCGGATCAGATGATACTTATTTTTAAAAGTTTAGTGTCGGTTTGAAATGCAATTTCACTCGAAAAAATTCAACTTGAGAAAATTCAATTTAAATGATTTATTTTATAAAAAGAATTAATTTTAAATTAAATTTTTTCAATTTAAATTGCATCCCACACAATCACTTAGAATTTATCCCCATCCTAAAAAGAAATTCATATATTACACATTTATACTTCCTCCGATTCAGTTTCATCTTCCCGTATTGACTTTTTTCGGTCAACCCTTATAATTTTAACCTCGAATTACCTTTAAACGAGAACTATAAAATATATTTAAAAAATTATAGTATATTATAAAACCTTACATCTTAATATTATATGTGTTTATTAAATTATTTATTTTTGTAATTTAAGAGTAATCTATATATTATTTAAATTTGATGGGCATACTCAACCCACAGTCATCCTCAATGCTAACTTTTATTGTAGAATTAGCACCAATAAAAATTTTATTTCCAAACCTTCCATATATACATTGGTGATTTGATGCAACATTGAATTTCCGTTTCTTCCCATTCTATATTAAGTTTATTTTTAATACCATATTACATTGACAAAGTTTTAATAAATCTAATATAACTTTAACTACAAATATCTGAAATATATTTGAACATACATTTGAATTCGTTTTCACATAGACACCAATCTTGAATACTATTATTGATTAAATAAATTATTTTATAAAAAATATTTTATAAATTAAAATAAAATATAAATTTTAAATTAGATAAAATGAAACAATGAAATTAAAAAAATAGAGAAGTTATTAAATTAATTCAATTATACATGAAATTTTATGAAATTAGTTTTATTTTCAACAAGTAATGTATATATTTGATTGTTCATTTTTTATATGTTCGCATTATATAAAGTGTTTATTTAATATCATATAATTTTATCTGCAAAATAGTTAAAAATATTTTTGAAATATATT
>JAYMSP010005821.1:0-12844 GCA_036897095.1 Plantago elongata | reverse complement strand
AAACAGCTTGGGTGACGACCCTGAAGTGAGTGGTACTGGTTTCCCAAATTGTTAAAGTGCCTGATCAGCGTGTTGTGTTGGTTTGCTGCATTATTAAATTCATACGAATTTCATGCATGCTTGACTATCCTCACTGAGTCTTCGTGACTGAAGCTCTCTTATATCAATAATTTTACTTTCCCAGATTTTGAGCACGAAGACAGGCTTGGGTAGAACCGACAGATGGACATTGGCAATTTCCGCTGCTGCAGTTTAAGTTAGATGTGTGTTTTCTGTTTGTTTTCGGTTTTACCTATCCTGTATATATGGTGTGTAACGGATAATATTTTAATAAATGTGTATTTGGAATATTCGGCACAACCCTTGACGTCTGAACCAGATCCCGGGACGCTACACTTCCTCTCAGCTATTCCATTATGTTGGGGAGTTTTAGGAGCTGAGTATTCATGAAAAATACCATGTTCATCACAAAAATCAAAAAATGATTGATTTTCAAATTCTTTACCATGATCAGATCTAATGCGAAGAACAAATGAGCCATAAGAGTTAAGAAATCTAGCATGCAGTGTCTTGAATACACCAAAGGTTTCAGATTTTCCTTTTAAGAAATTAATCCAAGTGTACCGAGAAAAATCATCAACAATCACATATGCGCACCTTTTGCCACCAAAACTATCAACCTCAACTGGACCCATGAGATCCATGTGGAGGAGTTGGAAGCACTTACTTGTACCAACATGTTGAACATGTTGACCATCAGTGAGAACTGGGGTGTGAGGAGCTTTGGTCTGCTTATCCTTGAGGCAATCTTCACACACAATCTTTCATGGATTAGCTAGCTTTGGAATTCTTTTGACGGCTTCAGTCTTGACAAGTTTCTCTAGGTTCATGTAATTTACATGACCAAGTCTTTTATGCCATATTACAGAGTCATCAAGTTTAACTTGATTGCACTGTTCTTGGCGATCCACAAGGTAGCAATTATCCTGAGCGTGTACCTATCATGACATATCGATTTACAGAATCGAAAACTTCACAAGTTTTCTTGCTAAATAAGACCATAAGATCATCATCACAAAGTTGACTAATAATAATTAGATTGGCCATTAGTCCTTCTACCAACAGAACATCCTTAAGTGGAGGTAGTCCACTAATGTTTAAAGCACCTCTACCAATAATTCTTCCTTTTGTTCCACCACCATAGGTACCGAAACATGTAGTTCGTTTAACGAAATTCTTCAAATTTGATTTTGTGCCAGTCATGTGACGGGAACATTCACTATCAAAGTACCAAGCACCTGTAGAGTTAGCTTTAACAATAGTGAATACAACATTGTTCATGATTTTGTTCTTGATCATCCAAACCTGTTGTTTATCCTTCTTCTTAGAAGTTCTGGAGACAAGTGTACTGACTTCACTCTATTTGACAGGTGTAGTCGGGACTGTCTTGAATTCTTTTGCTGGTTGAGGGTGTTTTCAACACACCTTCTCTCGACATCTATACATGTTTGATAAGTGAAGTACCATTTACACTAGAAGGGATACTAGTGCATTCAGAGGATGTAGAGTCAGTGCTCTTGTTATCATTATTGGGTACCTGTCAATGTTACCTTTCTTTTTAGCTAATTTAAGACAATATGGTTTAATATGCCCTATTTAATGACAATGATCACACACAAAAAAATTCTTTTTAAGTTTCTCATCATCACGTTCAGATTTCTTAGCTTTCACAAATATGGGACCAAGGGGAAACATAGAGGCAGTCTTATCACTAGGTTTAGAATATCCAAGACCAGTGGTACTATCATTAGCTATAGATAAGATTTGAGGATCCAGCATTAAGCTTAGCAAAAGTAAGTTCAGCTTTGTCTAACCTGGATTGTACGTTTTCGAGTTCACTCTCTTTTTGGGTAAGAGTAACTTCAAGTCGGCTGATGATGTCCCGAAGATACTGGTTTTCTTCTTTCAGATACGCTTCTCTTTTCAGGACTTTCATCCATTGAATTAGCACGTCTCCATAGATGTTTTTGAGTTCATCCACAATTTCCTTTTCATGTACTTCATCTATGTCTTGATAGTCGCCTGTATCACAATCAGTGGTCCCTGACAAGCAACGTACATTAGGATTATCTGTGTCTTGGACATCATTGTAGGTGTTGTCAGCATACTCAAAGTCAGAAAAATCTACAAAGAATTGCTCCTAAGTATCCTTAGTTTTGTCAGTACACCAATCTTCATATGCTTCTTCCATGTGCACAAAAGAGTGTAGTGCAGATGTCTACTGTTCGTCTTCTTCAGTGGAAGTTTCCTCCTCAGTACCTGAATCACTAGACATACAAACCCAATAGGTATTGCCCCTCTTTTGGAAGCGTGTTAGAACATTCACTAGCAAAGTGAGCATACCCTTCACATGCAAAGCACTTCTTCTTCTTGAGTTTCTCAGCTACTTCAACCGTTGGTTGTTTATAGGTCTTTCTGACAAGAGATTTGGAGGTTTGCTGCTTAAACTACCTTTGATTTTGTCTTTTTGGATACTATTTTTAAAACGTTTAAGAAATGTTTAGAAGCATATTATCAATGGCTTCCTCAGTATCAGGTTCATTATCAACAGAGGTAGTTTGAAGAACTATACCAGATTCACTTTTATTCTTATTCGTCGTTTTAAGACCAGGGGGTGGGTTTTCCATAGACATCTCTTAATTCAATAAAATATTCATCAATGCTTGAAAATCCAAAAAATAGAATTGAGAGCTTTTTCATGAAGAGCGAATTCGGTTACCTCATTAGTCGTGAATTCAGATTTGGGTTTGGGTATCACATCCTTGTCACCATCTAGAGCCCGCTCAGGTACCACGTACCCTTCTTTGACCGATCTCCAAGCAAGAATATCCATTGACTTGATGTAGGTTCTCATCCATAGCTTCTAGTAACCAGAGTTGAACCATATAGGGCAGGCAGCTTGTTGGCAACATTGGTGGTATCTATCTCTCAAAGTATCAAATCCAAACACCAATATGAAGGCGTTTGGCTCTGATACCAATTGAAATAGTATGTTGACCGGGATTTAATATTTTAACGACTACCACAACTCAACTATGTGTATTGCCTACGCTCTTACTCAGTGAACTGTGAAGAGTATATTCAGCATACCCTAAGGTTTCGACATAAACTTATATAAAATAGAAAGACATCGGAAATAGATTGAAACATGATATAAGTTTCTAGCAGGTTAACTATGTCGATAACAAATCAAGCCTCAAGGCGAAAGTATCCACTATATGAATGAACATATAATGAATACAAGGTTACTACTCTAGCTCTATTCTAGGAATACAACTAGATGAAAAACAACCAAGTAGATGTATGGAATTAACTATACCTATCTAACTCTTCCTCTCTAGACTAATCACTCGATAAAACTTGGAAAAGGTTGATGACAAAATACGTGCAACAATTATGCTATGGGAATGGCTTGCATAAACACATAGTTTTATCTTCAATGTAGATGCCCTTTATATAGATGCTTGAAGCCGACTTCTTAGTGGAAGACTTCTACATTAACTTGTGTTATGATTCATGTCAGTCATTGACTTCTTATTCGATCTCTTCGTATCAAGTCGATGTTCAGTTGTTCTTGTCCTAGCATACTTCGATTTGTAATCTCCTTTGGATTCTAAGATCTCATGTCTCGATTCCTGCACACAGTAGACATACACTACTATGGAACTGTTATGCTAGTTGAATAAAGGTAAAAACTATATTAGTAATAATCGAAGTCAAGTTCGATTAGGACTTGGAATGTGAGTTATATATCCACTGTAGTCGATACACCAGTAATGGTGTACTAAGTACATTGGACAGTAAATTCCGAAGTGTAACTAGTACACTCACTGAAAAACTCACACTTACAAGACTCTCTGCATGTGCAAGCAAACCACCCTCTAGTTCATAAAAGATAAGTGCTGCAAATAATGTTGGATCATTACTCAATTATGTATTGAATAATATATTTCATTTTTGGGCATGGCAATGAAGTGGAACTCAATTTGTATGAACCCTAATAGAGTGGCATGTCGTAAGATGTTGACGAAAGAAAAATAAACTCATTTAGGACTAATGGAGTATATAATATGATACCTCACAAGAAGAATAAATGTCAACACAAGGAACACACTTCTGAAAGCCATTTCCTGATCATCAATGAGATGAATGTAAAGTATTTGGGAGAATGGCATTTTTGGTCCCAAAAATTGGGGGCTATAGCACACGCAATACAACGTTTGGTCGCCATACCAAATTTAGTCATGAATTTACAGATTTTTGACAAATTTCGTCTTTTCAACAAAAAAACGACCCTTAACCGAGTTGACTGATAATGTGTCACCTTGGTCAACCACTTAAACCAATTTCGACTTACTCATCACCTTGACACATCATAACTCAAAAAATCTAAAATTCATATTTGAAATAAAAAATAAATAGAAATTAAATAAAATAAAATTGGTTAACATAAAAAAACAAAAAAAAATCTATATAATTTTTAATTTCAAATCCAAATTTTAGATTTTATTTTTGTCTTCTCAGGTTTTATTCCGTTTTTTTTTCAGTTTTCTATTTAATTGATTTAAATTTATTTAATCCATTATTTTTGTCTTCCAAGATTTTCTTCCGTTTTTTATGTTTTCAATTTTAACTGATTTAAGTTTATTTAATTTCTATTTATTTTTTTAATTTCAAATCTGAATTTTAGATTTTTAGATTTTATTTTGAGTTTTCTTTTTTTAAATTATAATGTGGCAAGTGATGTGTAAGTTAAAATTGACTTGAGGGGTTGATCAAGGTGACACATCAGCAGTCAACTCGGTAAATGATCGTTTTTTGGACGAAAAGATGAAAGTTGTCAAAAATCTATAAATACAAGAGTAGGTTTGTCATACTAGTATTTCAAAATATTTGGTCTAATTAAATATTTATGTCATGAGAGAGACCAACGGTGAGCGGAACGTTCGGAATCCAGTTTTCCAATTTCAAGAGCAGGATCGACGACGAACATGAAGGATGGCAGGTCATGGTAAGGAAGAAAATTCATGATCGAGAGAGGGCTGAAGAGGTTTTCAGAAATTGGATTGCCGACAAATTCATAAATGTGTACATTGCCAATTTCCCCGGAAGATGTATGATCTTCAAGACATCCTGAATACGGTGGGGAAGGTCCGAGGGATCATGGTGCCAGAAAAGAAAAACAAATTAGGGCAGAACTTTGCTTTCGTACGTTTCGATAAGCACTGGCGAGATTTGGAATTGGCATTGGTGGGGAAGGTAAAGCAAATTTGGGTCAGAGTATATAAGTTATTGGCGAATGTAGCACGTTTTGATCAGGCGAAACAGTTTCGGAAGAAGACAGGTTATGGGATCAGTGAAGGTGGGGCAAGCCATGTGCAGCGGGGGGTGATTGAGAAAACAAAAGGATAGGTGTGTGTTAGGAGAGATAAGGGTGGGATAGAGAGAAATACAGCTGCAGGTCACGAGGATGGGACTAGTCAAATTGATGCTCAAACGACTGGGTTTAATCAGGGTAGCAATACCCAAGGTTCGAAAGTACCACAATAGCGTGGTGTATCGTGAGTTTCACGGTGTTTGGTTGGGTCAGTAGCTCATAGTTTAACTTCGCAGCAGCTGCAGAAAGTTCTGACAGTTAATGGGCATGGAGTATTCCGGTTATGGAAATTGAGTGAGCAAGAATGGTTACTTGAACCTACGAATGATAATGCGCGAACAAATCTGCTAGAAGAAGAAGTTGAGTGGAAACAACAATGGTTTACTTCATTAAATCCGTGGGAACCAAGCAATGTGGGGGTGAAACGTGTAGTGTGATTGAGTGTTTTATGGAGTTCCGTTGGAGTTTTGGAATAAGGAGGTTTTCCAGAAATTCGGGAGTAGTGTGGGGAATGTCTTGGTAGTTCATTCGGAAATGATTGAGCGTTGTGATTTGAGGATGGGACGGATTAAGGTGGAAACACCTTGTCTTGGGGTAATTCGCAAAAGAACATCGATCATGCAGGATAGAGTGAGGATAGATGCACAATTAGTCGAGGAATGTGGGTGTCAGGTATTTAGCAGCATTGTGCAGCGTCGTGGCAGAGGACGTGGATATGGAGTAGAGAGTGTGGAATGTCTAGAATTGGAAGGATCAGATTTTTATTCCGGTAAATCTTCCGATGAATGTGAAGAGAGTGATGGAGATAGCAACGAGTGGGAGGACGAGGAGAGGAATGGAGGAGTCGATTTAGGTGTGGAGGATCTGCTGAATAATGTACGGAAGGAGCGGACAGTGGAGGAGTTGGTGGAGCAGCAAGAGAGGGTGGAGGAGAGCATCGAGAAGGAGCAGATAGACGTGGCTGAGTTGAGTGAGAAGATGGGTGAACAGATCACGGGGGAAGGGAACATGACAGGCAGCATGGATGAGTGTCCGGAGGGGCAGTATTCTGCCGAACAAACTCTGGAAAGGGTATCTCTTGTTTGGGAAGAAGATCCGGGTACGGAGGTAGACAGTACTGTAGCCGAAGCTCAAGTGTTGCATGCTACTACTGAGGCTGCAGCGAGGGTAGTTGAGGCTACGGAAGGAAGGAGTAACGCCATAGAGGATAAGGAGTTGGAGTTCATGAGGACGGAAGGGGATAAGGTGGTTTTAGAAACGGATTTCGATCCTTTTTGATTAGCCGATATCATTGAGAAGCATTCTGTTAATCAGAGGCGTATCCAACCTGCACATGCCGGTAGAAAGAAAGGTAAGGTTTGAGATGATTTTATTCTCGATATGGGGTGTAAGAAGAGAAAAGTGATGGTTCGACGGAAACAAAGGAAGGAGAAGGAAATTCCGGGTGAGATTGTGGCGGAGCAAATTGACAGAGGTACGTTGGTATCGGATGAAGAGATTCGAGCGTGCAATATGCAAATACTGAGGAATTTATGTGAGGAGGAGGCTAGAGTGACGGTCCGAGTAGGCATGGAATTGAGGTTTATTAATGAAGCAGAGAGTGAAAGGGTTAAACATATTTTTGAGTTATGGGAGGGCCGTGAGAAGGGGGTAGTGCAGAAGGGATCGGTGCAACAAGGTGAAGGTATAATTAGTTCTGGATCATGAAGATGTTAAGCATTAACATTAGAGGTTTGGGTGGGGCTCTTAAAAAGAAGGAAATTCGAGAATTAGTGCTAAATGAGAAGATTGATTTTGTTTGTATTCAAGAGACAAAGAATGATGTGTTTGTGCGGAGGGATATTGAGAAATTATGGGGGGGGGGGGGGGGGGGGTGGCAATGTTGACTGGATTTAAAGTGGAGCTAGTGGAGCATCCGGAGGGCTTTTGAGTATGTGGAACACATATGTATTTGTGAAAGAAGATCTTTTGGGTGAGGAAGGTGCGTTGGGAGTTAGTGGTAAGTGGAGAGGAGAGTGGGTTGAGATAATAAATGTTTATGCACTGTGTGTGGATACTAAGAAGGAGGAGTTATGGAAGCTCTTAAGAAAATTACAAATGAGTCGTGTAGGAGATGGTGTGTTTGTGGTGATTTTAATGCGGTGAGACGTGAGGAAGAGCGCAAGGGTAAGGCGAAGGAGGGTGGGAAAAGAAGTATTCTTGCTTTCGATAAATTCATTGTAGACTCGGAGTTGATGGATTTTCCTTTAACGAGGAGGAAGTTCACTTGGTTTAGGAGTAATGGTGGATGATGTAGTCGCTTGGATCGGTTTCTTCTTTTAGAGGCATGGGTGGCAAAATGGCCGAATCTTGTCCAAGTGAGGTTGAAGCGGAGATTATCGGATCATGTTGTTATTATTCTTAAAGAGGAGGGAAGGGATTGGGGTCCCAAACCATTTGGTGTCATTAATGAATGGGTCAAGCATAAGAATTTTCTGAAAATTGTTGAAGAATCATGGGGGAAGGAGGGGATCGAAGGGTGGGGTAGTTATGTGTTTAAAGATAAGTTGAAGCGGTTAAAAATAGCATTGAGGCAATGGCATACGGAGGAGTTTGGCAATTTGGATAGAAGGATCGATGAAGCGGAGGATGCTATTGATGTTTTAGACCGCTCTTTGGAAGCAGAAGTGGAGCTGGAACAGATTTCGGGGCGGGACAGTGAGATGGGGAGTCAGGAGGTGCAGTTTGGCAGTCTGCAGACGCTGTCGGGGCCTAAAATAGGGGCCACCCTGGTGGATTTGGGCTGTTCAGGCCCGGACAACAGTGATTCAGGGAGGGGCAAGGTGTAGATGCGGGTTATATGCGTGGAGGTGAAGAGGACAACGTGGGGGATCAATGAAGGGGCACGGTCGCTGTGTTGGAGAAGCTTTTGTCTATTAAAGAGAACCTTCGCTTGCAACAAGCGAAGATACGTTGGGTGAAAGAAGGGGATGCAAACACTAAGTTTTCCACGGTATTTTGGAGGGGAGGAGGGCAAATGGTATTCATGGTGTGCGTATTGATGGAAAATGTTTACAGGAAGTGGATGAGGTGAAGAGCGGAGTTCTTGGATTTTTCAAACACCATTTTGCCCAAAAAAGAGATGGAGCCTTTCATGTGCAAGGGATTGAAGGTAAATCTTTGGATGTGATGTTAGAGTAGTGGAGGAGGAGGAGGAGGAGGAGAAGAAGAAGTAGTTTCTTTTTAAAATTGACCTTGCTAAAGCCTATGATTCGGTTAGCTGGGATTATCTCTTTGATATGCTGAGATTATTGGGGTTCGGGGACCGTTGGATTAGGTGGATCTGAGAGTGTGTATGTCTTCGTCAATTTTGATCAATGGGAGCCCGACCGAGGAGTTTGAAGTACGTAGAGGACTTCGTCAAGGGGATCCTCTTTCTCCATTCATGTGTCTTGTCGCTGCGGAAGGGTTGAGTCGTATGTTCCATCAAGCGAATGAACTCGGGAGGTTTAAGCCAGTACTTGTGGGAAATAACAAGGTGCCTATCTCGATTCTCCAATTTTTGGATGATTCATTGATTCTTGGTGATTTTGATGAGGATAATTTTGGAGTGGTGAAAGGTATCTTAAGAAGTTTTGAACTTGTATCGAGTTTGACAATTAATTTCAAGAAGAGTAGTCTCATAGGATTGGGAGTGGATGTAGACGAGATGGAGAGAGGGGCGGGGGTGTTGAATTGTGAGCTGGGTGAGTTTCCGTTCACTTATTTGGGTCTTCTGGTAGGCGGGAAAGTCCGTGACAAGACTCTTTGGAAGCCGGTGGTGAGTAAATTTGAGAAGCGACTTGGGGCTTGGGATAATAGATTTCTTTCATTAGGAGGGCGATTAGTACTAATTAAATCGGTACTCACATCTTTGCCTATATATTTTTTATCATTCTTCAAAGCTCCGGAGTCTATTCTTGAAGCGATTAAGAGTTTGCAAAGAAATTTTCTATGGGGAGGGAAGCCCCAAGACGATAGGAAACGGATTCCTTGGGTTAAATGGGACATTGTGTGTGCCGAAAAAGGGGAAGGAGGCCTTGGTATTAAAAATATGAAAGCATTTAACCTTGCTCTCCTTGGTAAATGGGTGTGGAGAATTTTAAAGGGGGTAGAAGACCTTTGGTTGAAAGTACTTGAGTCCCAGTATGGATCGTTATTGCACAATGTGGATCATGTCTTGAGTGGTAAAAGTTATAAGGGTTGTTGGTCGGGATGGTGGAGAGATATCATTAAGTGGGTAGGGACAAAAGAGTGGTTTATGTCCAAGGTGTGGAAACGGATTGGTGATGGTAGTAGTACACTCTTTTGGGAGGAACCTTGGGGTCAATTTGAGAAGAGTTTGAAAGAGTTGTACCCACGGTTGTATGCTTTGGAGAATAAGAAAGATTGTGTATTATCGGATAGAGTACACAACTTTGAGAGTGGAGCGAGGTGTGTGTGGGAGTGGAGGCGAAACCTCTTTGATTGGGAAGAAAGAGAGGTGGAAGAGATTTTTGAGAGGGTGACGGTGTTGGTTCGTAATGTTCATGAAGTTGATACGTGGATTTGGCGTGGGGGTAATGATCTATGTTACTCTACCAAAGAAGGGTATCGTCTTTTGGATATTCATGAGGAGGAGTATGCAAAAAGTGGTCTAAGTAGATTTGGAATAAATTGGTGCCCTCTAAAGTGAATACTTTTGTGTGGAAAATGTTGCAAAACAAAGTCCCTACAAAAGAAAATTTGAAGAGGAGGGGTGTTTTTATTAGTGATAGTGACTTAGTTTGCAAATACTGTGATGGAATTATTAAAAGCACTTGGCATATTTTTGGGGAGTGTATTGTTGCGAAGAGAGTATGGAATTTGGTGTATGGATGGATCAAGAAGATGTTGTAGTGAGTGATAGTGTTGAAAATTCGTTGAAGCTTCATATGAAATTATCTAAACGGGGGAATTCAGAAGTTTGGTGTGTGTTTTGACATGCTACGATTTGGAATCTTTGGCTTGCACGAATGCCATGATTTACTGAAATGAAGATTGCGTCCCAGGTAATACTATGGAATGAATTAAATTGATTACTTGGGCTTAGTTAAAAGGTAGGGGCAAATTGAATTCCTATAACCATTTTCAATCGTGGTGTTTAGAGTCCTTATTGCATCTGAATAATTAAGGGGTTGATTGTTATAGCATTTAAATCGCTCCATTTGGATCGATAAACAATGATTTGGCCTAAAATACACTTAAAATACCACATTTAAATTATATTCCAAATATAATTTCATCAAAATCAATCCAAATACCCATTTAAATTATATATCAATCCGCCATTAAATAGTTGGTATTACTGTGTTCATTTATTTTGTTAGTTTGATTCTCTGTTTTGGTTTTCTGTGTCAGAATTGTCAGTGCAGGTTCAGAAACTCGATGGCATGTATTTTGTTCCGTTGAAATACTCTTGTGGCGTGGGGCATTGGCATTTTTTGGACTTGGCATATGTATGTGGTTTGGTGAAATTAATTCGGTCAACTCATGATTAGTTGATAATTAATCTATTCCTAAGCTGTTTATTTTCTTCTCTCTGTGTGAAGATGTGATGATTGTTTGCTGAGTGCGCAGGTATTGATGGATTGTGGGACCACTGGGGTGATTTCAAGCGAGACCGGTGGAGAGAAGTATCTTGTATACTCTAATAAATCTCATGACTTTAATTCGAGTAATTAGACCAGAGTGATTTAGTTTTAAATATCTTGAGATACTCAAGGGGATAAACCATATGGATCTAATCTTCAATATCTTGGAGTTATTTTGACTTTTGCTTTGGGAGGTTTTGTTCGTTGATCTTTGAGTCCCGGTGAGAGAAGTAGCTTGTATACTTTGAGGAGTCCTGGGACGCCCAACTCAAGTAACTAGACCAGTATGATCTAGTTTTCAATATCTTGAGGGACCTTCGATCACGTTTTAAATTACTTGCCAAGTGATCTGAAAGATGGCATAGGGTGAAGATACGTGATTAAGAATGGGCCCGAAGTGGATCTATGGTGTTTTAAACATCACCATTGTCGTGTTGGGTGTGTCCAGATACTACCTAAAAAACAGCTTAAGCGTTGTGAGGGCTGATGGATATGAATACCAAACCAGCACGCACAAAAGTGCGGACATTGGTAATATAGATACTACCGGACTAGTACAATGAATTGATGGTGGATTTAATCCGAGCATGCAACTGTTCGTCAAGAATGTGATACTTTTTTGGGGTGAAGATAGGTGTGGAGATACAATTATTATGCACGAGTTGCAAGTTGTGTATTCTCATTTGTAATAGGTTTTGATGTTTAGTAGACTTGTGACCTTGAGAGTTTGGTTTGGACGAGTTTTTATCATGTGTGTATGAATCCTTTGTAATTGTTGAGTCGAGAGTATTACTTGTGCCCTTGGCTATTATTAATAAAATTTTGACTGTTTCAATAAAAAACAAGAGTAGATTTGTCATGCGATCAAACGTTTTCACGTGTTATAGTCCCAAACTTTGGGACTAAAAGGACATTCTTCCTAAACTATCTAGAGATTATTTCCAATTTAGTGTAGATATGTTTAGTCAGTTTGGCATCTTTATGTAGAGTTTTGATAAATGTGTCAATATGAGGCTTGTTCTTTACTTTTGAGTTGTAAATTTTTATACTTACTATGATTCTTGAAACTCCATGCTCAAAGCAGCAGTGTTTTCTTGGACAAAAACCAGCTACTTACAAGTTACTACGTACAAGTACAACACTTTGCAAAAACCGTAAATTTTCAAAACGTGACTTGTGCTGTTCCGGGAGTACTTCATGTATTCTGTAAGGTATTATATATACATGCATAATCGACCAGCTGAATAACTGAATCCCGAATGAAACCAATTTTACATCATGTCAAGTGTAAAACTGATTCTACGATGTGTACTTGTCGGGTGAATTGCAATTTTGGTCCTATAACTGAAAGGATATTTTGAATACGGTCCTTTTTTTTCGCGTTTCGATTTAGGGACTAAAAGGACCAAAGCCGCCGTTTTTGCACGAATTTAAATTTTGTTTTTGGTCCTTGCTGACTGGATTCGTGACATGGACGTTTTGCAATTTTGGTCCTTCTTCTTCCTCTTCCCACCAAACGTCCACCACCACCACTTGCCTCCGAATCTGCTGCCACCACCACAGTCCTCCGCCTCACCACCACCACAGTCGTCCACCTCACCACCACCAAACGTCCACCACCACCACAGTCCTCCTCACCACCGAAAATCGAGAGAAATAAGGAGATGAAGAAGAGAAGCCTTGAAGAACTTGGAGACCGAAATCGATTTGAATTGGAAGGATACCGATGGATCTTGATGGTGGTAGATCGGACAGAGGAAGGGTGGATCGGTGGTGG